>CAKNYM010037093.1:8169-68471 GCA_932195095.1 Andricus curvator | reverse complement strand
GGGGGGGGGGAATCTTATGGTATCTTAAATAGAGAAATTATGCAAAATATAAAGAAAATTATAGGTCATTGTTTCAGAATAATTTTTAAAAAATTTCAAAATATTTAAGAAATTTAAAAAATTAAAAAATTTTCTGGTGATTTGGTGGAAGGTAAAATAGATAGACTGTATAAATAATCATAATCGTTCTATTTCAGCGCAATGAAATTTGTAAGTATAATACTTTATGTGAGAAAAGATGATGTAGGCTATTTACAAGTTTCACAATATTCCAATCTCATTGTTTCAATAAAAATGACAATTTTACATAATTGCGTTCTTTCATAAACTTTTCTATTTGCGACATCTCTAATTTTTATAACCTTCTTTTCATTAATGTATAAAGTTCTAAATAAATTAATATATATTCACAAAATTAGTTTTCCATTATGGAATTAGTAAATATTATTACTAATTAAATGAGTGATTTTCTACTAATCTTTAGTGACTCAATTTCGTCCAACTGAATCAGAAAATGCAATAAAAAAAATCTCTTTCTAGACAAAAATAAAAAAGAGGAAAGAAAAATGAGAAGGCAAGTAACAAAATCATCTTCCTTCTCTTTTTTGATTTCTTTCGCCTTTTTAATTTTTATTATTATCAAATCACAATACGAAACACTGTTTAATATCAGAAGCAAAAATTAAATTAAATTAATATTTTGATTCCAAATCTTATATATTTTCAGCAGGAATATGCTTTTGTTTATTACTATGAATTCATAAGCCAGTGAATTAAATTATAAAGAATTTCGATCAATAATTATTCATATTTTCACATTAAATAGTACCCTATTCATTTGACATGACTGGAAGTGAAATTTTGATGAAATTCCGTAACGTGCTCGGTTCACTAAACTAAATTATGTATTTGACAAAGAATTATTCTCCCTAAAGAGATTACAAATATTTTTTAAGTCTGGAAGACTATTCGTTTAAAAGTTAAACTACTTTTTAAAAAATTCAGTTTTTTGGTCGAAGGTTCATCATTCTAGTTCGAAATTCATCTTTTTGTTGGAAAATAATTTTTTTGTTCAAATCTTACATTTTCGGTTTGATAAATATAACTGATTTATGGAAAATTGAACTACTTTCTGGAAAATTCATTTTTTTGATTGAAGACTCATCCTTCTAGTTCAAAATTCTTCTCTTCGCTTGAAAATGTATCTTTTTGGTTGAGGATTAACCTAGTTTTTCAAAATTTGTATTTTTCGATGAATTTTGAGAGATTTTAAGAAAATTACAACTCTTTTAAGATTCATCGTGATTTTTTGAAATGATTTTTTTCTTAAATTAATTTAAAGAATATATTTACTAAGATTTTGAAACATTTTTTAAGAGTTTTTTAAATGTCAAAAAGCAACCTAGAAGGTTTTAAGGCAATTTCTTCAGTTTTGGAATATTTTTAAAAAACTTTTCGAAAAGTTCGGATGATTCTAAAAAGAAACTTGAAATTTAGCTTTTCCACAATTTTGAAGGGACTTAACAAAAATTAATTTTTTTCAAGGTTTCTAAGAAAATATAAAATGACTGTTTTTTTAAACATCAATTTCATTAGAATATTTAAAAATATTTTTGAACATTTCAAAACATTATTCCTCTCATGAAATTAATAATTGATTAATTAAACTACACAAACTATTAGAAAAAAATACAAAATATAAAATTCACGAAGTTAATAAATTGCCGACAATTTGAAATTCTAGAATAATACAATATCTCAAAGTGGCCGATTTTGAAAATTCCCGAATAAAGAAAATTGCACAAATAAAATTACTGACAGCAAATTATAAAATTGCCGTATATGAACAATTACAAAATTACATCATATTTCTAGAAAACGAATGAGAAATCATTTCTTACCGTCTAGTTTTATCTTCTCGTTATTTCTTATACTTCAAATTATTCGATAATTGTCATTAATATAATAATAATTATTAGGGATGTGGCGACCCCATCGCCCGAGAGCTCCGGCTCTTGCAGTCAGCCACGTTGCTTTGGGCTAACTCCCCAATGCAATGAATTATGCGGTTACGACACCAGTATCGCGCAGTGCCACCCACAATAGGCCTCTCTCGGATGGAGGCCATGGTTCAGTTGGGAGTGGCAATAGGACCGAACCGAGGCGACGACCAGGCAATGGCCCCGGACAAACGCGAGAACATCGATTTAAATGGTCAGACCAACTCAGGAGAGACATCCTTACCTGTTGGCAAAGAAGCTCACCGGCGCGAAGAGGATTCATGCAGAGGTTACATGACCGTTGGGTCAATATGCACCCGGAATATGCTCATCAAACGCCTCAGTATTTAAGAGATCAGGTATCCTTTTTACGAAAAAACGGATATGAAGCTCTTTATCAACAAGAAGAAGAGCAACATCCTCCATCGAACATTCCACCCGTTCCAGCAAGACCACCTTTGCAGATAGCCGATAATGCTAACATGAGAAATAGGAGATCTATCCACCAAAAAGTCTTTCTCAGGATGGACAAATTAGCTGAAGCTAATACTGCTCTCCCCGATTTGCTCCCCGAAGATGTTAATCTCTGGAATCTGAACTGCGTTGTTTACGAGAAGGCGGTGTCCATGCTTAGCGACAGTAGAAGTAACGAAACTTCAGTACGTCTGAGTAAGACTCGCGAGCGTATTGCACAGCTTCAATTCAAAATTGAAACGGCGAGACGGCATGCATCAAATATTCAGTGCGTGATTAGCTACATAACATTAAATAACAAAATTCACTCCAAAAGTTAGGGCACTTGCTCGAAACTTAAGGGAAGCAAATAACACGCTGAACAAGTGTAAACTGTTGACCATCAAGCAGCACTGGAGACAAAAAATAAAATCTCTTTCAACAGCGAAACAGCGCCTTGAACGGCGAGTAAAGTGGATTCAGGAAAATTCCACCTTTTCTACTCATCCTTCCCGTCTGTTCAATAAAAATTCACGTGCCGCTGAAAATCCGCCTAGTCGAGAAGAGATTCAAGTCCTCTGGGAGCAAGTATATGGAGATACTTATCAGCTAAATCAAGACGCTTCAGATATATCACTCTTTCGTAACTTTTGCCAAAGGCAAAGGTTACAAGCTCCAGCGGAAGAGTGTCCAATAATTACTGCTGAAGAAGTGAAGAAAGTTATCGCTAGAACTAAGAACTTTTCAGCGCCAGGGCCAGATAAAATCAACAACTTTTGGTGCAAGAAGTTTACTTCTACGCACCAACATCTAGCTCGTATATTTACTACTTTCTTAAACGGAAAACAACCAGTCCCGCAGTGGCTAGTTGAAGGACGCACGGTATTGATCCCTAAGACCGGAGATTTGTCAAGTCCAAAGAACTCAGGCCCATAGCTTGTTTAAACACCAGCTAATACAAGCTATTCACTGGCATCCTCGAAGAGAGGATATTAAAATCTATCAAGCCGGTATGGAGTGCAATAGTTGTACAGCGTGGATGCAAGAGAGGTCTGGCAGCTTACAGGAAGAACCTGTTAATAGACAGGTGTATTACCCAGGACTCGATTAGGTATCGACGCAATCTGTCCATGGCTTGGATTGACTACCGTAAGGAATTCGATAACACGAACCATGAGCTACTTATTAAGCTCATTGAATGCATGGAGGTGCATCCAGAAATAGTGAGATGCATAAAAGAGCTTATGCTCTTGTGGCGGACAAGATTTGTCATAACATCTGACAAAAGACAAGTGACTAGAAGCTATATCACATATAAGAGGGTAGTCTTCCAAGGAGACTCTCTAAGTCCGATACTTTTCTGCATCTCCCTCTTGCCTCTATCTATTGTGCTCCGAGGCAAAAGCTCTGGATACCTATGTGGCCCGCCGAACAAAAGAGAATATAAGGTCAACCACCTTTTATACATGGACGACTTTAAACTATTTGCTTCCTCGAAAGAGGACCTTAACATCCTTGTGCAGGCGGTAAATAGGTACTCTAAAGCGATTGGCATGAGCTTCGGACTGGACAAGTGTGCCTGCGTCCACCTACGCCAAGGAAGATTAGAAACTACATCATCGCGTCACGATCAGGAGGTTCAACTCATAGGCGGAAATACCATTCAACATCTTGATATTGGAGAAACATATACATATCTTGGAATACCGCAAGCGTAAACCCATGATGTGCGTACGTTAAAAACGGCCCTTGGAAAAAGGTATCGCCAAATTCTTAGGAAAATTTGGGCTTCCGAATTATCTGGGAAGAATAAGATCCAGGCGACCAATATGCTGTCCGTTCCTATACTGCTCTACACGTTTTGTGCAGTAAAATGGAACGTCGATGAGTTGAAGCAACTTGACCGAAGCACACGCAAGATGATGGCAATCCATCGAAGTCATCATCCTAGATCTTCCGTACCTCGAATATACCTCCCTCGAGATAAAGGGGGTAGAGGCTTGCTGAGCTTAGAGTGTCTTCATCGCAGAACGGTTCTGGCTACAGCCTGCTCAGTTCTAAACAGCACAGATTTTCTTATGCGACTAGTACATCAACATGAAGTCGTCAATGCTGCGGCGTTTCTATATTGTGCTGCAGATAGGGCCGCAGAGGAGCTTGGCCTCCCATTTGATTCCACCGACACTACACATGGCCTAACATCACTAACACCTTTGGTGCTCAAAAGTCGTGTACAGGAAGCAGAACATACGCTTCTACTAAGAGAACATGGTGACAAGCCCCTTCATGGTAAATTCTACGGCATTATACGTAGAGAAGAGCTCTCGATGGGTCTGTCCAACATGTTTCTCAAGTCTGCCTCAAGTCTCTCATGACTATGCTATCTCTGGTAATATACGTAGTAGAGAGTTATATTTTGGCTTAAACTGTTTAGAAAATTTCACCAAATGCATTTAAATAATAATTAGGAATGACAATCTCAAAACCTATTGATCAATAACAAATAATCCTGGAAGACCGACGAATGGTAGTGTGGGTGTGAGGACACAGCAGGATAACCATAGCCGACGGATCTGTTCACTGGAAAAAGGTAGCCACTGCACGAAAAGTTGCCATTGGAAATCAAAGTATCTTTTTCCTCTTTTCAGAACTTGATGAATGAGCAGACCCCCTGAGGTCACCCTTCAGCTATGGTATCCCATAGCCATATTCTCCTCACACCCACACTACCATTCGTCGGTCTTACAGGATTATTTGTTATTAATTAATAGGTTTCAAGATTGCTATTTCCAATTTTTATTCGATTGTATTTGTTGAAATTTTCCAAGCCGTTTGAGACAAAATATAACTCTCTACTACGTATATTACGCATTTTACGTTAATTGTAATTAATATATTGCAATTTTGTTTTCACGAATGTATAGTCAAAATAGGAATGCATCTACATGATTTTTTTTTGATTTTTTATATTGATCATTTCAAAGATTCATATATCATTTCATGATATAAGCTGTATTTTTATGCAATTTTTTCTCACGAGTAAATTACGAAAATGTGCAGCTGTTTTGGAGGGGCCTTCCTATCGTGAACGGATAGTAAGGTCGGCAGGTCGGCAAGTTCACTTCACGCAACAGGGTGGGAATGAGAACAACAGGAACGAGAAATAACACTGGAATCCCCACAATCACATCTGCATTGTTTATAGATTATTCATCAACAAGAATTAAAATAATGGGCAAAGAATGTTTTGAAGGAATGCTATTTTGTTTATTCACGATATCGCAAAGTCAATACACATCGTGCCCCAGACTCAAGTCTCTGGACTTGTATGGCTGTATAAAAATAAAAAACATAAATCGAAAATTTCTTCTCCAAGAATCAGTTGAAGTTTTAGTTTTTTATTTATAAAATATTTGAGGTGGACCAATTAGGAGCGCGGTATAAACAATTCTGCGTGCGTGAGAGGGAGTGCAGCGAAGTATAGTGACCGCTGTTCTCCCGTCGCTAACCCTACCTCGGCGGTCGCTTTAATAACACAGCGTTAGACATGAGTCTAGGATATCCGGTATAAGAAATATAAATTTGTCAGATTGTACACTTGATGAAGGACAATGTTAAAAATCGATCGTTTTTTGCCCCAATCCGGAACGTTCTCTAGCTTTCGAAAATTGCTCTAATAGGCTTGTATTTGATGGGAATACATGTTTCAAACCGGCTTACACCGGGGAAATTGCTACAGTTTTCCATACATGCGTAAAATCATATAAACCTTGTTTAACCGCTGAAGGTGGATTTTTGGAAATCGATCGATTTTCGCCCCGCTCTGGAACGTTTTCTAGCTATTGAAAATTGCTTTAATAGGCTTGTATTTGATGGGATTACACGTTTCAAGCCAGCTCACTTCGGAGAAATTGCGACAGTTTACCATATATGCGTAAAATCCAAATCTCTACCATAAAAATATGTTATGTAGAAGTATAACATTCCATTACATCATATATAAGTATCTACCATTATAGTTGCTTATACAATTGAGACCCCATCGCAAAAGTAATCCTTTTGTGTGTAGTCAATAAAAATAAAATAATAATAGTCAATAACGAACTTAAACAGGTGAATCTAAGTAAATATCCTAGTACTACAATTGCCTATCTCATTCAGCGTTTAAACAAGGTTTGTATGATTTTAGGCATGTATGGCAAACTGTAGCAATTTGCCCGAGGTGAGACGGTTTGAAACATGTATTCCCATCAAATACAAGCCTATTAGAGCAATTTTCAATAGCTAGAAAACGTTCCGGATTGGCGCAAAAATCGATCCATTTTTAACATTGTCCTTTGGCACTTAACATTGCGCAATATTATTTTGTGACAGCTGTGAAATGGTCTTGATTTCAGTAAAGTAGAGATGCATCTTCCTTTTTCAAATGTAGCTCAGTAGCCCTCTTGTATTAGTGGTCCAGTATCCCGCATCTAAATACATTGATTTGGCTCAGTAGCCCTCTTGAAAAAGTGGCTGAGTCCCCCTTGTCCAGTATACCTCACGTATCAATGTTGGTAAGGCAGGAATTCTGGATGATGTTATCAAAATATTCTAGATACTTAGCACGGACATGAACCACTTTAACTGTAGAATGTTCTCTAATAATATATCTTTCATTTTATCCTAAAGTTCCAGAAGTTTTCTAGACTGCGGAATGTTCTTTTTGAGTTAAGTGCGCACTAAATAAATAAAAACAGGAATTTTCATTCGAAAGTATTAACCATAAGGAAGCAATAAATCAAATTTATATAGACAAAACAGAATGGCATACATAGCCCTCCATATCAAATTTCACCCGTACACCTGCATCTTTTGCGGATTAAATGAATGTTTCTCTATAAGGAAGCAATGTTGGAAGGATCCTTGTTTTTCTCATAACTATATGACTCAGTAGAAAATGCTAGGACGAAGCGAAACACAACCTTGGAAGTATTTACACGAAACGTTTAACTGAGATAAGAAATAACCTTAAAGCTGTTTACATGAATTCGGTTCTAAGCATTGCACAATATTATTCTATGATGTCATGAAGGCCCTCCGAAAATATTGAATGACATAAAGAAGCGTTATAATCGATACACATAGAAACTCGTAAAATTCATTTCTCAAAATCGCACAACATTGCATTGTATGATGTAACAATGTTCCAGAACGTTCTACATTATAATCGATACACCTTGACACACGTAAAATTCGTTTCTCAAATTTGAACACTATTGCATTATATGATGAAACAATTTTCTAGAAACAACCACCGCATGGTCCCACTGAGAGCAACTGCCATCTTAAAAATGACACCGGCTCCAGTAGAACCGCGGTAAATCACACTTATGGCCACGCCTCATAACCGTGAGATGGGTAGTCACAGGGCACGATGAAATCACAACCACAGGTCGGCGAAACATTCATGTGTATTGAGGACACGAAGCGACCCAAGAATGACAGCTTTCTGCATCCACCTCGCAAGTGCCTTGGCATATTTTTGGCACGCGCGTATGGCTTTAAGGTTACGAACCAGTGATAGTTTCGCACCTCCGAGAGCACCTATCACAAAGACAATTCCTTTTACCGAATATTTTGGGTACAGTTGTTGCAGCTCTCTTTTAAGGTCTTGATACCTCTCCGCCTTTTCTTTCTCCATGGTAGTGATGTTGTATTCGGACGCAACCGAGAATTCGATCACGAATATAGTTCGTTTCTCGAAATCTTGGAGAACGATGTCAGGCCTTGAGTGTGCAACGGAGTCTGCGGTGCGAATATCGCAGTTCCAGAAAATTTGGCACTTCTTGTTTTGCACAATTGACTCTATCTCCCTTGAAGCGTTCCGCAGAGCAGGGTCGTGACCAACACCGTAAGAGCGAAAAAGATGGTGATAAAGCACTCTTAGGGCCGCATTATGTCTATAGATATACATCGTTCCTTCGTGGGTCGGACACCCTGATAGTATGTGTTCTAGGTACTCAGCGTGTGCATGAAACGCTCTGCACCTATCACTGGGAACTTCTTGACATAAAATGCGGTCACGGTATGCTAAGGTGGAAATGACACCGTCCTGGCATGCGAAAATAAAACGCTCTGTACCTGAATCAAGCCCTGATGATCTGAGGAAAGCAAAAGCTTGCTCCTTCGACAATGACTGTTTTTCTACATTTCTGTGAAAGTTTCCGTGCATTTTCTTATCGAGTACCTCTTGGTGAAATTTTTAAACCTCTGCTTTCTTCCCTTTGGTTTTTAGAAGTGAAGCATCTAGATGAAGTTATGCACTCTCCTCACTTCTGATGTTAAAATTCAGGCCAAGGGTCTCGGCCGCTTGCTCCGCGGCTTTGTAAAGGAAGGCTCCTTCGCCAATCATCTCGTGGTTCCTGACCATCTTTAGGAGAGGATATCTGCCATTCGCAACGATGTGAGCTGTACCTAAAACAATTCGATTATAAAGACACTGGAGATTCAGAAGTCCGCGTCCGCCTTGATGGCGTGAAATGTATAACCGCGGGACTGACGAATTGATATGCAAGCTTTTATGCATATGAATGATCTTACGTGTGGTGATATCAAGGGCATAAAGCTCGTTCTTCGTCCATTGAACCGCCCCAAACGAGTAGAGTAGAGCCGGGACGGCGAATATGTTAGTCGCAGATACCTTGTTCAACGCCGACAGATTGGATATCCAAATCTGTCGAAGAAGATGCTTGTAACTGCTTCGGAAAGACTCCTTCACTGATGTTACGTCCTGAGTGCGGCTTTGAGGCACGCTCATGTATGTTTACTTCTTGGCAATATTTATACCAGTTTGAAGTTTGCTTTTACCAGAGGCATAGATTTTCAGGTCATCCATATAAAATATATGAGTGACCTTATGCTCGCGCTGATTAGTGTCGCCACAGAAGTACCCAGAAGAATTTCGTAGTGCGAGATATGGAGGCAGAAGTGTGATGCAAAAAAGCAAAGGGCTCATGGTATCACCCTGAAAGACGCCCCTATGGAAGGTGACGTTGTTCGTTGTGACACGATAATTTCTAGATGAGATGGTTCATCTAGTTTCCCAAAGAGGCATCAATCTCTCTATGCATCTCACTATGTGTGGATGTAGCTTCAAGCTTTCCAATAGACAGATAATAAGTCTATGAGAGGTTGAATCAAGAGCTTTCCGGTAATCAATCCAGGTCATTGACAGGACGCGCTGATGGGCTGCAACGTCTTTATAGACACACCTGCCAATTGGCAGGTTCTCTCGACAGCCTGCTACACCTTTTTTCGAGTCACGTTGTTCGTACATATCTCGCCACACAGGCTCAATTCGTCAAACAATCCTGTTGTTGAGGACAGCTGTAAAGATATTATACAGTGTGTTCAAATAAGTTATTGGACTGTAATTCTCTGGGCTGGTCAAGTTCCCTTTTTTCGTCAGGAGTATAGTGCATCCTAATACCAGCCACTGCGGAATGGGCGTCTTCGACTTCAAATATGAGGTGAATATGCTTGCCAAATGTTGGTGTGTAAGAGTAAACTTCTTCCACCAGAAGTTCTTGATACAATCTAGTCCAGCAGCGGAAAAATTCTTTGTGCCTCTAAGTGCTCTCTTCACCTCTTCGGCAGTGACTGATGGACATTCCTGGTCAAATTTTATGAGGTTGTCGCAAAACTGCTTGAAGCGGATGATATTGTCAGTATCTTCTTTTAACTCCTAGTGTTTTCGGCATCTTTTGTACCTCTTTTCAAAAAGTCTCTACCTCCTTGGGCTTGGGTGGATTTTTTACAGAAACAGGGAGATCGCTGAAGATGCGCGATGGGTCAGCGATAAACTGTTTATGTATAGAACTCCTGAAAATAAAACAAGAATTCAACGATCAGATTTGGACAAACACCACAAAATGCTTCTATTGCAATTCCTAAAAACAAAAAAATGTGTTACTTTGCAACAAAAATAAAAAAGAGGAAAGAAAAATGAGAAGGTAACCAACCAAATCCCCTTCCTTCTCTTTTTTATTTCTTTCGTCTTTTTTTTCATTATTATCAAATCACAATATGAAAGTATGCACAATATTTACCAACGTTTCGGAGCTCACACAGCACCCTCATCAAGGCAAGAAAAATTAGAGCAGGTAGGAACAGTGACGAAATAACGACGCTATCACCTCGATACCTGACAACCAAATGCGCGTCAAAAGACAAATCCGTTATAAACAAACAAGAAATGAGAGAAAGTCAAGACCCATGAAAACTTATTGCTAAATGTAATTAATCATACTAGAATAACTTTTGTTTAATTTATCCAAATCAGTTCTTAAATGAATAGACAACTTATTTTGTTTTTCAATATAAAGAATTTCCATGAATTCTCTCTTTCTCTCATTACTTTCACTGTGTAAAATTTCAACATTATCCCAGTCAAACTCATGGTCAACATCAACAAACCCTCTCGTATGTCTAGCAAGAACACTCTTATAACAACGTCCTAAACGAACATCACTTTTGTGTTCCTCCACCCTAGTATTAAGAAGTCTGCCAGTCTGTCCCATATAAGTCATCTTACAGATCTTGCAAGTGATCTTGTAAACAACACCACCTTTTTCAAATTTATCTGACGGATCTTTACCAAAAGTTATTATTCAATCCATTTTAAATGGTATACGCAAAATAGTATGAATATTAAATTTTTTTAGCATAAATTCAATAGTTTTCGAAATTTGTTCAAAAACAGGAAGAACAAAAGTATTGAAAGAACTATACACTCTCAATTCTTTCTGATTATCTGTAGATAAAATGTGACTTTGTTTATTTTTGATTTGTTGAACTCTAACTGTGATATGTTGCTCAATCAACTTTTGTGGGCAATGATTAAGAAAAAGGATATTCCTAACCATATTCAAATTCTCTTTGTGAAATGAAATGTGGGACAGACCTAGAGCTCTGTCAACTAAGTTTTTGATTACTGCAATTTTGTTTTAAAAAGGATGAGCCGAAAAGAAATTTAAAATTCTACCTGAATATGTACTTTTCCGATACCAATTGGTAATAATATTACCATCCTGACCCTTAATTACTTCTACGTCCAAAAAATTGATTCTATTATTGTTCTCTTTCTCATGGGTGAACTGAAGTTTTGAATGAAAACTATTAAAAGCATCAAAAACTGCCTGTAACTGAAACTGTTTATTCTTCCTGATCCATCTCTCCCTCTTATATATTCTCCTCCTTGCGTCAGATAACAGCCGTATTTTGTCAACAATATGCTGCTTGATTGTCAGCAGCTTTGACTTGTTCAGTGTGTTATTCAAGATCCTTAGTTCTTGGGCGAAATGTCGAACCCCTTCCGTGCACGGTCTACCAGATGTTATGTAGTCAATCACACATTGAACACGGGACGCATTCTGTCTTGCCCATCCATTATTCTTGTTCAGTTGATGCAAGCGTCTTTTGGTCTTTCGATCCATCGTCGGTTTCACCCTTCGATTTGAATCAGCGTACGTATCCATTTTTTCGGAGGTAGTCGGCTTGATTTCGCAAAGACTGATGCGAAACGTGCTGAAGCTCTGGGTGTTTCTGGCACCACAGAGTGTGCATACGCGCCATAAAGCTTCAGTGAACAGGGATAATGCTGGCATCGTACCAGTCTAGCAAGTCATCCTTGAGTTGATCCGTCCACTCATTTTGGGCGTTTCGCCGGTTCGTCGTCGTGTTTCCGTATAAATTATTTTCAGCACCCGAAACTCTAGGATGAACCCTGGCTGTCGAGTTCTAAAGTCAAGTGTGATACTACTAGACTGGAAAGCAACGGTATTCATATTAACTTAAGTAGAGCAATACTCATCCGTTAAAAAAGACTACCGTGGGCGTAATGTAAACCTCCAATACCAGAATTGCCTGGCATCGGTGGTCGCGCTGATCTTCCGCCTTGGACGACCCCGCCGCCCGATCTTGCCCACGGATCAATTACACGTACTAGTTACGGTACCGAGCGTACTCTCTAACTGCAAAGCTTGGGTGAGTGCAGAGAAGAAACCCAACGCTGTAGCCAAACTCAGCAATTTTGAATGGGAAGACTGCAGCTGCAATCGTCTTGGGTGATTGTTATAACGAAAATCTGAAAACAAAAGGGAACAAATAGCACATAACAAGATTATAAAAACAAAGTGAAATCTTAAGATAAAAACGAAAACAAACATGCTACGCATAATCAACGTGGAAGCCTAAGGTCAGATCCCGAAATGAATTTTTCAGTATGTGAAGCTTTAATTCGAGAGAAGAAATGCGCGCAAAAGCACGCCTTTAATCCAATTTCCTGACTACGGAAAAGTTACTTGCGTTCACCGATAATCCGAGAAAATCGCAAGAGACTCGAACAATAACCTCTACAGCTTTCAAAGGAGCCACCTCCCAAAAAGCGATTTGGAAGATGTCCAAAGAATTTTCAAGTTCAGAAATTCGAAGTTTTGTACTATCCACTTCTAAACCACTGGCAGACATATGACCACTAGAAGATATGACGGAACACACTTCCGGCACCGAATTTAACAAAGTCAAATCAAACCCAATGATAGAATCCATGTGATCCCCACTCATTTCATCGGCTGAATCACCACTAACTTCAGTACCCTCGGTTGATTGTCCAAAAATATCGCTGAATAGTTCTGAAAACCGATCGTCTGAAGAAGACGAAGATGTCATTTTACCAAAGCGCAAGGATCAACTGATACAAATTCTAGACGTGAACGCGCTCATTCTCTGAAAAGGCACTATTTAGTTAAAACAAAGGAATTACTCACCATGAGCAGCTAATGCTGCAGAACTCCTCCTCAAATCCATTGGTTGAAGGTTATCCATCAAGTAATCGGAATATAGAACATTGGAAGCACTGCTATTACTATCCATTTCAAACGACGACTGGGGAATTGCAGTAAAAGACCATGTGCAGATGCCCTGCTGCCATCAGGACGAAGTTGATTACAACGCGAAAATTCTTCCCAAAGCATGCTTCTACTATCAGCATCAAATCCTAAGAAAAGAAGAGAAGGAGGAACAAAAGAGTAAACCTCATTCACCGTAACATACACCATAATATAGATACAGAATACACTCGCCTCCATAAAAATGACACGTATAGCGAAATTTCATAACAAACGAAATAAATAAATATTTTTGCCACTATAATAAATTAAATGCATCGAGGACGATGATGATTCTAAGAAGGGAGGACATCCCGAAGTTACATCCCGAAATTTTACCAAATTTTTCATAACGCCTAACAGGCGCAACCTACCTTACCCCACATCTTTCAGGCTAACTCCATCAACTACAAGCAATAGCATTACTGATCTTCTCGGAGTTTGAACACAGCTATGGTAACTGCACTACGGTCGGTAAGATAGAAACCACAAGATACTTAAAGTATTACCATGGAGGGATAAGAACTCAGAGAATACCGATAAGTTAGCATATACCTGATCATTGAGACACTATAATTGCAGACTCTACCGCTATGAAATAATTATAATTATATCCATTATCATGCGAATGTACTTATAATCTTAACAATTTAAACAGTAACAAGCTCAAAGTCAAATTCATATATAGGGAATATAAGTACACACGTGTGACTAAACTAAGGCAATAATTTTAATGATATATTTTCCAATATTAATGTAAAAACTAAAAAGTAAGTGAAATAACATGTATATAGTCAGACAATGCAGTCATCAACAGCGTCTGACTAGATATATGGAAATACAGATAAGGGATCGTTCATAAACTACGTTACGCGTTTTTCTATTGTTTAAATAAAGATGTGAATATCATTTCCGTGAAATTGAAAAGGATACAACGATATAAACAAAAGTAAAACGCATAACTTTGTATATGAACGATCCCTAAGTAGCATTTAGAATCTTTATTCATGAAAGGTCAAGAGTAGAGCTGCGCGATCACTGACCGTCGCGGCGGACGGAAATTATTAGTCATTCGCGTTAGCCATACGAAACTCAATATCGAGAGTCGCGCGTATCAGATGACATATCTCTGAATTATAGAGGAAGGTGCTATACCACGTTTTTATCATCGAGCGTGCCATACCCCATTTTTGTCACAGAACGTGCCATACCACATTTTTGTTACCACGCGTGCCAAACCACGTTTTTGTCAGAGTACCCCAGAGCCACCCTTGTCAATCGTCCTACGTTCCTGGCAGTCACACTGACAACTTCGATCTAAAAGTCGTGTACTTTTGGTCTTGCGTTCCCAGCAGTCATACTGACATCTTCGATCTACGAGTCGCTCTGTACAAGTCCCGTACTTTTAACTTTTCTTGAAATAAGTAACGAATCATCAAGTTGTGAAATAAGTCCTTTCGGTTTCGGTCGTCGTATAGAGACGCAAACAACAAACTAATTCTGCGAGAGGATCTTGCCGTTGTCCTCCGATTATAGATACGCAATCGACAAGCTACTACTTTCTCTTGCCCTTCTACGAGTAAGAAGGTGCATGTGAATTTAGATTTCTGTAACCGTCTATCTTATCCATTATCATTATAATAAATCAGCTCCCAGGCCTCCATCGTTTTAACCGTTCTCCAACTTACCCTTACTGCCAACTCAAGATGTAACATGGAGGGGGGGGGGGGGCTAAGCCTATGAAGAGGTACAAGACAACCCAGCAACCCGCGAACAGGGATTCGTCGGGGGCTGGACTGACAGCTGCCCAGAGGACTAACCTCCTGACGGTGGTGGTGGTGGACACGAGCTACCTAGACTCACTGCACACTTAGGAGCAGTTTGAGCTCTTCAGGGAGGTCACCTGCAGGGCGCTCGAAAAAGTGTCCCCGGAATAATGGCCAAAATTCGAGATCTCCTTCTGTAGGGGAGGGGTCTTCGTATTCGTCGCAGCCAACCAAGCGGTTAAAACTTGGCTACATAACACGGTGACTGAGACTAGGCCTTGGGAAGGCGCAGACCTAAAAGCAGGTGGGTTTGGATTGCTCCAGAGAATAGTGAGGGCTACGGCGTGGTTCCTAGGCAAACTGGAAGACCCGCCTGTGGTCCTGCGGCGGTTGAAGGGATTCTACCCTTCACTGAAGACAGCGTCCTGGCGAATTGTCAGGCACGACAGGCCTCACGAAGAAGACACAGCGGGAAGTATCAAGCACCTCCTAATTGTGCAAATTCCTGAGTCACAGACAAGGATTCTTGCGGTCCTCAACAACAGGCCCTTCTACCATTTCGGACAGGCCAACTTCAAGGTTGGCGGACAAGGACAGGAAGAGCCTGTCTGGACACAGGAAGACCGGGAGCAGACCTAAAATGACTGCTCCTGGCCTAACGATTACCCAAATCAACTTGGATCACAGCAAAGGCTCCTCTGCGGTCGTGCAGAGGGGCATGGCTGCGAGGCATACAGGTATCTCGCTAATCCAGGAACCTTGGTTAGTTCGAGATACCATAAGGGGATTAGGGGGGGGGGGTCTGGGTTTTGTTACGGGGACCCCAAGGCGGCCAAACCAAGAGCCTGCATACTGGCAAAGGAATTCAACGTTGTCCCGCTCCTAGAGTTATGATCGAGAGACCTAATGGTGATAGCTGAAGATCTTAAAGGAATAGGGAAGCTAGTCATGGGATCGGCCTACTTTCCATATGACAGCGATATCACCCCGCTTGTGGAGGCACGTACACTGGTGCTTTGCTGCAAGGTAAGGGGTCTTCCTCCTCTGCTAGGGTGTGATGCTAATTCCCACCATACTTTGTGAAGCAGCACGGACATTAACTCAAGAGGTAATGATCTATTGAAATGCCAAATCACTACCGATTTAGATATTCTTAACACGATGAGTACCCCGACGTTTCGTAACTTGGTCAGGGAGGAAGTCATCGACATCACTCTTTGTACCGCAAGTTTTAGAGACAATGTGGAGAGTTTCAGACGAACCCACTCTCTCAGATGACGCACAGATGCAGTTCTAGTTGGAATCCTTTGTACCCGCGGGCCCTAAGTAAGCCAGAAATTCAAGACGATCGGACTGAGACCAGTTTTGTACGGAACTAAGAAGTACATTCTCGGAGGTGCCGAGGTCAATTAGAGACGTGGACACCCTGAAGATAGTAGCCAAGATTTTCACGGAAGCCATCAAATCTACTTATGAAAGTAATTGTCGGCCAACTGTAGGCATTTCCAGTAGGTTATTCACTAAAGAAATCAACGGTTGGCTGACCGAAGAACATCAGAATAAGTGGGAATTGGACACTGTCTGCAGACAGGCAAAAACACTGCTGGGCTTAAAGCTAAACCTTAATCGAGCGAAGGAAGTACTTAAGATCGAAAGGAACGAAGTCAAAGTCCTAACAGAAATGTATACAGGGCATGGGAACCTTGGATATAACAGACATAAGATAGGGCTTGCAGAAAGTCCCCTCTGTCATCTGTGCGGAATGGATTATGAGACAGCTATTCATATCCTTTGTCACTGTCCCGCAATTGTGGAGAGACGACTTACACTCACGGGTAGTAACTGCATCAGTGAGTCAGATGTAACGGCCAAAAGCGCGGCTGCGGTCCTCGCCGTATGAAGAGGGCTTCGGGGTCACGCTTAGGCGTACAAGGGGACGCAACGGGATCACCCAATCGCCAGGGACTCTTACGGTCCCGCTCCAGAATAATAAGAATGAGACGGAATTTTTTTGTACATCGTATTCGAAAATTCCGGATTTTGGAATAACATTGATAGACAAGATGAGGTCGGACTTCGCTTATTGTCGTTTTTCGACTACTCACTCACTCGGGCTGCTGCGACAGCGTCACCAGCGGCAGCTTCTGGTTTCACATTTTCCCCACTCACGTAACCCCAGACATCGTTTTTTCACAAGTAGAGCTTTCCTCTGCATTTTTCACGTGTCGTAGTTTTCTTTAATAATAGTCTCGATACGAGCAAAACTTGACGCACTTATTTTGCTCGACGATTCACTACAGGGAACGCCAACCTACAAAAAATCGTTGATCAAACTTTTCGCGTTTTATCACCGCACAATCACTTCCGAAGGTCCTGTGCCCATAAGCTGTTAGGGCCCAGATATGTGGGATGTGCAAACTCAGTAAAAAGACGCAAGATGGCACTACGTATTTCGTCCGCGTATTGATTTCAAATATGAATCGCATTCCAATACTATCGTTTGACAAGGGTCCACAGGCATGCGGAGAAAATGCAGAGGAAGATAACACTGAGCATCGCTGCTATTGTTCTTGCGTTTTCTATTATCAAACAAAATATAAAGATTTTTTTGAAAACCTGGTTCTGCTTGATTCGAGATATTACTATGCAGATGACGTTAGCAAAAAATTGAACAAGAATATTTAACCGTGCGACCACAAAGTTGAAAACCGCTAACCGATTCTGATGAAGGGCCTTAAAAGATTTGTTTTTAGCTTTTGGAGAGGAACAACTTTGTTGTCTTGGTATTATTCTTACCTTGTCTCGATTTTTTAGAAAAATCTAATTTTTCATAGAAATAAATTAAATTTTCTCTTCTCCAAAAAATATTAATTATTCGCTGGCACATCCAAATTTAAGTTTGAAATAATTGAAACGATTGAACTAATTGTAATTATTATATAAACATACTAGAAAATATTTTCTCAAATTTTTCTCATTCTCATATTTTTCTTTTCTTTCAATCACTGATATCAGAAAAAGAAAACTATAACATAGCAATTTTTATTTTTTATTATCTCAGCTCTTCATGCCAATATCTTCAATTTTAGCCATCCCCGAAGAAATTCGGAAAAAGGGAATAATTGAATGAAGTTAATCAAAATCTTAATGATGATAAATGTTTATAATGAAGTAACCGCAACTGGCCATATATGACTGCTAAATTTCCATATATTACCAGATATTTTCGATAATTTTGGAAAATTGGATTATTTATGCGAAGTTGCCAATAACTAAAGTTACCTTGAATAACCAAGAAATTTCCATAAATTTCCGAAATTCCTGAAAATTTCAAAAACAGTAAAAAATTGTCAGTCAAAAAGCAAAAAACGTCAAATATTATAAAAAATTTTGCATTCAATAGAAATGTACAATTTTTACAAAATTACCAGAAATTGACAATATTTTCAAAAATTTCAAGTACCACAAAAATGTAAAAAATAATCAGAAATTTCAAAAATTTTTAATTTGCAAGTGGAAATTTCTACAATTCTCAAAAAATCCAAAAATACAAAATTACCAATATTACAAAAATTTCCAAATTTACTGGAAATTTTCAAAAACACCAAAATAAGAAATCGGCTGTGTTTAGAAGAACATCGTATGCAGCAAGGAAGAAAAACTGAACTTTAGTCTCGTGTGCTGTGACGTGAAAATCAAATTTCTCCCTCTTGTCGCATATCATACTATAATTAAATGAAAGTATTTCACTTTACTCATTATGTCTTAATTTATAACTTCACAATTCTCTAATTGTTTAGAATCGGGTATCTTATCAATCGAACATCTTTCCGTGTCAGAAATGTTATTTCCGGAATTTTCTATTATCTACTTCTAAGATCTGCTTTGTCGGGAATTTGATTAACTTCATAAACTGCCGGCCCTGAAAACTTCCCAAAAGAGGAAATATTCAAAACATTAAATTCCCCAAATTATGAGGTTCACGAAAATTAAAAAAATCCCTAAATTGGATGATTAACGAATGTAAACGATCAAGCAATTGTTTTAATAATAAATGTACAGCAAAACAAAAAATAGTTTCGGGAAAATAGCAGATTCAGATAATGCGTTTACAAAAATTTTTAAAAAAGTTACGAGAATTTTTATTCAATGTTTCATATCCAGTTTAAGAAGCAGTATTACCATATTTTCGGATAATTTCAGTGAAAAAACAACATTTGAAGTTCATCTCGGATAAATGTAGTGAAAAAAACACCTCTTCGTTATGTAGAAATGCTGAATGTACGCTTCCGTTCATAAAAATGTTTATAGTAATCATGTTAATGATTTTTTGATCAATTTTGCTGTAAATTAGTACAAATAATGTGATTCCAATAATAATTAAAGAAACAAAATTATTATTTAGTACCTTATATACAGTTTCACAAACCCTCTGAACTTATTGTCGGATAATTTCAGTGAAAAAATATTTTTTCTTGTATCATAGGAATGAATGTTTGATCAACTCTGTTGGTCAATCATTACAAATAAGGTAATTCTAATGATAATTGACGAAAAAATATTTTCTTTCTACAAGGAAATGGCAGATTGAGATATAGTAATAACTCTTCATTGAATGTTTATATATTTTTATTATAACAGTATATTACACTAAATTCACACATTCTTTCAGAAGAAAAATCTCTACTGAATATTGGTACTAGTATTGCCTACAATTTATTCAATAAACATTTTTTTTTGTAGCACACAAGAGATATTTTAGAAAAACCCGTATGTAATACAGCAAACTTTAGTATGTCTATGGTCTAGAGGCGAGCATGCCAATTTTTATTTATTTTTTTATTTGTTTTTTTGTTTGAAACCTTATGCTAAAGTGGTCGTTTATAATAACGATAGGTTATAATTAGATTGTAAGAAGATCAGAAGTCGTCATATGTGTATCATCCTTTGGTTCATTTGCCATTCTCTTCATCCAATTTAAGTTTTTTTACTTCCTCTGAAAATGAAGCGATACTGAATTTAAAGTGCGTTCAATGTCAACATTAGCACCATGAAGGAAAAATTTTGAACAAAATAATTGAATGCCCAGCCAAAACATGAAGTTTCTTTGAATCATAAAAAAATATTCATTGCCTCTCAGTCCAATAAACGTTTCTTTAATTCAAAGCAATTTCTTTGATTCAAAGAAATTTCTTTGGCTGAAAAGAATTCTAGTAGAATTTTTTGTTAAATTTAAAATGATTTTCTTTATTTTCTGTGGTTTCTTAGTTCCGGGAAGAAATCCCTATACTTCCCGTCAGGTGCCCATCGTATCCTTTTACCGGAAGTGATAGTAGGTCAGTAGAAAGGGGCAGTAGGAGAGGAAATAGGAATTAAAGTTAGGGTGGGTGGGGTGAGTTATGAGAGGGATGGTTATATATGAAAGGGGTCAGCAGCAGTAAAGAAGCATCCGAAGGAATGTAGGGGCGTCTTAGTAGAAATAGGGCTTTAGGAGAGAAGTGGGTAAGTACGGAGTGGGCAGAGGGGTACTAGGGAAGGGGCTGCACCAGAAGGGAAATTATGGGAGGGGCAGTTAATGGAAGTGAGAAGAAGTAGGAGTGTATTTGAAAGATTGTAGTGGTAGGAAAATATAAGATGGGAGAGCAAGTGAGAGATGGACAGAGGAAAAATTATGGGTGGGGCAGTATTGGATGCGAGGAGATGTAGGAGAAATGTAGGTGTGATGAAGCAGGGAGGGGAAGTACAAAATCTGAGTTGGTTGTGGGAGGATATGCGCGAAATTAAGGGGGTAGTAGACAAAGAAATTTAGGGTTAAGGGAGTAGGAAAGACGTAGTAGGGGTATTAGGGAAGTGTCAGTAGGTAAGAGATAGTAGTGAAGAATAGGGGAAGTAGAAGAGGAGTGAGCAAGTGAGGGATAGGATATAAGTGTGGTGAGGGGAAAACTTTATCTGAAAAAAATGTGTGAAATTGGTACAGAAAACAATAAGTAAACTTACTTGTCATTATAGTACGTCACATGCTTGGTCACTTTTTTATCGTCTGCGCATGGTAGAGCTGCTTTGACGATATTTGTTAATATATTTTGAAAATGTTCAGGTTTTGTGGGAGTTTCGGACTGATTAGACTGTGAAAGAGCTGTAAGCGTAGCGGTTACATTGGAATTTTCCTCAAGGTTTTGCTCATTTTGACATGCTTCTAAATCCTTAGTCTTTATATTAAAATATTTGTCTAAAGCTTCTGCACTGGTATAACTCTTGTTCCGGGGGTCATCTTCAGCTAGTTTTTCTTTAGTTTTGCTTTCCGAAAATCCTGATTGAACATAAAATTATATTATTGATAGAAACGTCGAACACTCTTTTAAAAAAAAGCTTTCAAATTAGGCATCATCCACAAATTATGTACGACGATTAGGGGTGTGAGGGATTTGGTAAAATTTTACTGTTTTGCATGAGGAGGTGGAGAAAAACTGGAAGATCTTTAAAAAAATTAATTTTCAACAAAAAGATCGAATTTTCAATAATCTAGTCAAGAAGGCAAAAACTATTTTTCAACAAGATAGTCAAATTTCCAAAAAATAAATCAATATTTAACCAGAAAGAGAATTTTGCGACCAAAAATTAAATAATAACATTTTCAGTTCAAAAAAATGAATTAGCAGCAAACAAAAATGAAAAGATTTTTCAACAAAATAGTTAAATTTTCAAAGAAAGTAATGAATATTCACCCATAAAGAAGAATTTTGTACTGCCAAGTTTATTTTTTTTGCTGAAAGGTAAATTTTTAGCAAGATGTATAAATTATCAACCAAATCCTTAAATTTTCGACTTAAAAATATTAACTTTCGACCAAATGGTTCAATTTCAAACTAAAAAATTTAAATTTTAACCAAAAGAACACGAATTTTTATTAAAGTTGTTTGATTTCCACAAGAAACGGAACGTTCAGTTACAAAGAATAGTTTCCTGAGAAAAAAAGTGAATTTTTAACTAAATAAAATAAAGTTTAAGCTAAAAATTGAGCAGCTACATTTCTAGTGCAAAATGTGTAATACTTGATATTTTTACCAAAAAAGATGTTAATTTTGCGTATGAATTGTTGAAAATTTTAAAAAACGCCTATAGCAATTTATGGAAGACCCCAAAAATGAAATCGTTCTATTAATTTCATTTCTTGACTTATACTCACCGACAGAAATTGCCACCAAAGCAAGGATAAAGAGCTTCATCCTGGACGTAGTTAAAAAATGAAAAAAAAAAAATCGGAGAGTAAGACTTTTAGTAGAAACAGTAATTTCACTTTTTGCCGTTCCTAATGATGTCGAGAAATTGCTTTTGGGCCATTTATATTGTTACGTCATGGAAAACGCAAAATACTTTCCTTTTTAATTAGGTTCCTCGTTTTAGTTGAGATCGAAGAACTCGCACAGGGAAGAGGAAAGAGAAGCCAATAAATAAATTATAGATAAGTTCAACAATTTATTATGAATAATTACAATTAAAATTTATTGATTAAAAGAGTTTAGCACAAGAAGCTGAAGGAAGACTTGTAGACTTGTCTCTAATCCTTGGACAGGACCTTTAAAATAAAGGATACTCATATATTATGGCCCAAAGGAGTTAGATAAATGAAATTAGAATTATTGGTATGAGGACTTACCGGTTATTGATTCGATTGAAGAATCAAATGTTATCTAGATGGTCTGTGTAATGGTGTGGAAGAAGGGGTTGTGCACCTTATTATGAATTGGATATCGAAGATTTTGGTAGTTCCTTGAATGGTATTCAAAGTGTTCCAATGGTTGATAATAGTGGGTCCAATTCAGGTTGAAATTGGTTCGAAGTATTCCAAAGATGGGAATTCCCAGATGCGGGTTTCCCAGTGCACAACACTGTCACAAGGGTACACACACTAAAACGCGAGAGATACCGGTTTGACACACTAGACACTGGACAGTCGAATCGGAGAAAACCGTAGAAAAATAGAGAAGAGGTGAACTATAACTTCTAACTTATCACTTTGCTAATGACTGAAGACTTAAGACTAAAGACTGACCCAAGCTGGTCCAACGAGTTTTTATAGGGCCTAAGGCGACGTCCCTGCATGCTTGGACGTCGGTGTATACGCGGACGTCACGAGTATATATAGATATACTATACGGCTTACAATGTTTTCAGTATATCTATAGCTATGTCCTCCAGCCTCCACGTGCTTTCATGCTCTATAGTCTATGTCTAGCTATGGCTAGCTAGACAGTGTACGCTACGGATTACAATGTTCTTACTATAGTCTATACTCTATACCTTTACTCTCGTGCTCAATATATATAGTTATATTCTACAGCGTACAACGTGCTGATATACATATATAGCTACACTCTACAGCGTTCAATATTCGCTCTATATTTATTGAGTATTTATTAGTGTAAGCATGCAAATAGATAAATATATAAATAAATATATTAACATATATATACGTCACGGGACGTGACAATATACTGAAATTTTTGAGGAAGTTTCCTTCTCTCCATTGAAAGTGGGTTTTTCATGAATAGGAAACAGGCGTATGAAACGCATTCTTTCTTATATTTACCAGACCTTAAACTCATTCAGGAAAACATGTTTTTAGTCCTGAATTTGAAATCCCATAAATTTTTCAATTTGATTGATTTTGAAACTTTTTTCATGTTTTCAGGCAAAAAAAATCAATCATTTTGCAGAAATTTCGTTATTTTGCCTTCAAAGTTTAACATTTTAAATAAATATATTTATCCTTATTGACTGAAAAATCTTTTTCAGTTAAAAATTGAATTTCTTTGTTTGAAATTACCCTATTTTTTTGAAAATTTAACTATTTGAGGGTAGAAAATTTAGCTATTTCGTAGAGGGTTCCTCTTTTTGGCTTTAAAATTCAACATTTTTTTATTACATTTTTTTCTATATTGCCTGAAAATTCTTTCTTGGTTAAAGATTGATCTATTTTGTTGAAAATTCGTTACTTTTCGGTTGAAATTTAGAATTTTAAATTAAGAATATAAACAAATGTTCCGCTATTGGTAAGAAATATACCTTTTTTAGTTTAAAATCAAACTACTTGTGAGAAAATTCTTGTCTGTTGATGAAAATTCGAATTTTTTGTTAGAAAATGAATCTTCCTGGTTTAGTAAAAAATTCATTTCTTCATCTTCTCTGTCAAAAATTAAACTATTTGGTTAAAAATTAATTTTTTAAATGCAAGATTCATCATTCTAGTTAAAAAATTACGTTTTTCAAAAATTCAACTATTTAGTTAAAAATTCTGTTTTTTCTTGGTAGCAAATTCATCGTAATCATTCAAAATTCAACTACAATGTCGAAAATTTCTTTATTTGTTGAAAGAATTATAATTTGAATGAAAATGCATCTATTTGATAAAAAACTCAACTATTTTGGAGAAAATTCATGTATTTTGTCGAAATATAGACTTTTTTGTCAAACATTCATTTTTTCTTTTAAAGATTCATTACTTTCATATTTTTTTAAGGATTTAAATAATTTTTTGAGATGTTATTAAATATTCTCACAATATTAATTAAAACAAACATTTTTTATTTTCCTAGGAATCTGAAAAAAAAATCAATTATCTTGAATCCCTTCAAAATTCTTAAAAAGCTTCTGCATTTTTTTCAAAATCGTCAGCAATCTATATTTGGTATTGCATTTTTTTCCAATTTTGAATTAATTTTGAAATGGTTTAAAAACTTATATACTTAATTTCAATATTATTACCATTTTTTCAATTTTTTTTAATCTTTCAAAACTAAAAAATTTACCCCAATATGTTCCCAATTCTTTTTTGAAAATTTAACAAATCTTTTGAAATTTTTCGAAATGTTTTTAAATATTCACTTTGAATTATTATCTAAAAAAAAATCATTTAAAATTTTCCTGGGAATTAAAAAAAAATTGTGATGCTCTTAAAATCTTTCAAACTTACACGAGAAATAAGAATTTTTAACAAACTTAGGTGAATCCTCGGCCAAAAAGATTAATTTTCAACCAGTTGTCTACAGAATAGTAAACATTTTTCAATTGAAAATATGACTTTTTAACAATATAGTTACGTTTACAACCAAAGAAATAAATTTTCAACTGGAATGATGAAACTTCGACTAAAAAAATTGATTTGCAAAAAAGTGGTTCAATTTTTAAACAAAAAGTTGCATTTTCACCCAAACAGAAATTTTAACATGAAACTTGTGTTTTTAACAAACAAACAAAAATGCTACCAAAAGGCACAAATTTTCAAACCAGAAAGACAAACTAACAAAATAGTTGAATTTTCAAGGAAAACAGATTTTTCATTTTTTTTTTAAATGCAATAAAATTATAGTTTCAGCGGAAAAATAATTTTTCATATCTACAAAATGAAAATTTCGAATAACAATACATTTTTTGAGTTTGTTTGTTCTTGAGCTGATATAAATATAATATGAAAAATTTTTTAAACTCCTGAATGTATTTTTTACTGACTCGAATTATTCCCAACAATTTTTTTAAATCGTTCCATTCTAAAAAAATTGTTTGAAAATCTTCTAGATATTTTTTTTTAAATCTAAAAAATCTCTAGACATTTTTTGAATATTAATTTTTCAAAATAAAGAATCCTTATAAATTGTCATTTTATAATAATCATTATATCTAGTCTAGATTTTGTAGAAAAACGAGAATTATTATTTATTATACAAAAAATCGAATTTTCTCTACCTCAAGACTCATTTATCTAAGTTTAAAATAATTTAAATAATTTAAATAATTAATTGTAACTATTATTATATTGATTATCATAACTACAAATCTCGAATAAATTGAACTAATTAGAAAGAACGAAAAGATAAAACTAGACCATTAAAAATAATTCCACCTTCGCTTTCTAAAAGTATGATCTTGTTTTTTCAAATGTGTCATTTATTCATGAAAATTGCTTATCAGCGATTCTCACTTACCTTGTATCAAGAGAATGCGGAACAAATGGATTTCAAATAGAATTTTTGTTTTAATGGTGAAATAATGAAATATAAAATAAGATATAAAACAAACAATATGTTTAATAAATAAATGCATTTGTCTTACTTGTTATTTTTTGTTCTATAATTTAGCAATTTTATAATTGTTCAGATTCGGGAATTTTATAATTTACAATGATTAAAATAGATGTCTCAATGCAAGTTTTTTCTTGAAAATGTGCATAGTGCTCAGTCCTTTTTTTTTAACAATTTCGGAAAAATTTTCAATATTTCAAATTATTTTTGAAACTTTTTCCAAAATTCTAAATCTCTTTTGAGACCACCCGAAACAAGAAAAAAAATTGCCTCACAATTTTCTACATATTTTTTAAAGAATTTGAATAGTGTTTTGAAATTTTTCGAAATCTTTTTAAATATTCTAATAAAATTAATTTTTAAAAAATCATTTTATATTTCCTAAGTTATCTTTAAAAAAATGTTATTCTCTTGAATCCCTCAAAAATTCTTGAAAAGCTTCTGCATTTTTTTGAAATCCTTAAAAATCTATATTTTGTTTTCAATTTTTCGAAATATTTTCAAATTTTAAATCATTTTTGTAATGTTCTAAAAAATTCTTTATATCTGTTCAAAATTATTTGAAATTCTCCAAAAGTTTTTAAAAAATATTTCAAAACTAAAAAATTGGCTTAAAACTTTCCAGACTTTTTTTTTGATAATTTAAAAAATGTTCGAAAAAGTTTTGAAAATATTTTTAAATATTCTCTTCAAATTAATTTTTCAAAACAAAAAAGCATTAAAAATTTTCTGAAAAATTTAAAAAAAGTTGCAATTCTCTTGAAATCTTTCAAGATTCATCGAAAACTACGAATTTACTGTTTTGTAGACAACTGGTGAAAAATTAATCTTTTTGACTGAGGATACACCTATTTTGTTAAAAGTTCTCATTTTTCGTTGAATTTCGAAAGATTTCAAGAGCATCATAATTTTTTTTTAAATTCATAGGAAAATTCTGGATGATTTTTTTCTTTGGAAATATTAATTTCAACTGAATATTAAAAAAGATCACGAAAAATTTCAAAAGATTTGTTAAATTTTCAAGAAGGAATCAGGAAGATATTAGGGTATATTTTTTAGTTTTGAAAGATTCAAAATTTTTGTTTGAAAAAATGTTAATAATATTAAAATTGGACATATAAGTATTAAAAACATTTCCAAAGTTGAATTTTTAACCAGAAATATTAATTTTCTGCTAAAAAGTAGAATTTTTACAACAACAAAAAACGAATTTTCAATAAAATAGTTACATTTTCAACTAAAGAAATTAATCTTCTACCAAAATGATGAATCTTCAAACAAAAAGGTACATTTTTGACATAGCAGTTTACCTTTTAGAAAAAGTTACATTTATAGAGAAAAGAATTATTATTCCACCAAAAAAGCATCATTATTAGCAAAATTGACAAACTTAAATTTTCAGCTAACAAAATTAATTAAAAAAAATTTTTTTTTAACAAAGTAGTTTAATTTTTACCTAAAGAAATGGTTCTTTAACTGAAAGATGAATCTTTAAAAAAAGAATGTTCAACCAAATAGTTTAATTTTCACCCAAAAATATGAATTTTCACTAGAAAAATTAATTTTCTGCCAAAAAGTAGAATTTTTACGAACAAAAAAAAAACGAATTTTTAACAAAATAGTTACATTTTCAACCAAAAAAATGAATCTTCTACTAAAATGATGTATTTTTAATTTTTAACATTATAGTTGAATTTTTAATGAAAAAGATGAATTTTCTACCAAAAAGATTAATTTTTAATAAAAAAAAATTTTTCAACAAAGAACGAATGAATTTTCAATAAACTAATATTATTTTTGAAAAAATGAACGTTCAACCAAGAAGATTAATTTTCTAACAAAAAATTTGAATTTTCAACAACAGACATGAATTTTCTCACAAGTAGTTGAATTTTTAACTGAAAAAGGTACATTTTTTACCAAAAGTGGATCATTTATTCATATTTCGTACTGAAAATTCTAAATTTCAACAAAAAATCTGAATTCTGCTCCAGAGATCTCACCGTTACCAAGGTGAGTCTCAGGGGCAGTAGCGGAGAAACGCTAAAGGTGTTTATTCACTCCCTAGCGATGCCGAGGGACTCCCGCCTCCCAGAGAAGTGGAGGCTCTTGTTCGGTACTGTCAAGAGAACAAGATTTCTCTGCTGTTTGGTTGTGATGCAAACTCTCACCACACGGTGTGGGGAAGCATAAACATCAATGACTGAGGGAGAAACTTAATTGAATATATAGCAGGCACCGAGCTGGAGATTCTGAATCGGGGTGATACTCCCACATTCGAGACTGAAAATAGGAGTGAGATTCTCGATTTGACTTCAATTTCGGGTGTACTGAGGAGCAGGGTAATGGACTGGAGAGTCTCCGATGAGCAGTCTCTCTCGGACCACAAATTTTTTTCGATTAACTTTAGGAAAACTGGTAGTTTCTCAAATCAGGAACCCCAGAAATACACTTTGGGACTCATATAAACAGGAACTCAAAGGAAGGCTTGCGGAAATCCCCACAAGCTATGGTATCATTTATGAGTTGGAGCACGCCTTGGATTTTCTGCGAAGGGCTCTAACAACACCACATGAGAACAATTGCCCTAGAAGCACAATTGAGTCTAGAAAGGGAGCAGAGAGGTGGAATACCCACCTGGAGAGACTCCGAAAAAAGACAAGAATGTTGTGCCATAGGGCAAATAGAACTAAATTGCCTTCGGACTGGGACATCTATAAGACGGCCCAGTGTGAATACAATAAAAATATAAGAAAGTATAAGCAGGAAGATTGGAGGGGCTTTTGCGAGGAATCGAAAAACATTCCGGAAACAGCGAGGCTCCACAAGATCGTGGCGAAGAATCCGGAAGCTCGCCTCGTGCTCATAAGGCTCAATAATGGTGAGTTTGCCGAAGACAAAGAAGTAACGCTGAATCACCTGATGGAAGTTTACTTTTCGGGTTTTCAGCAAATCCGGAACGACCAAGAGGAGAAAGGCTGGGGCCAAGAAGTAGAGAGGGCCGACTGGAATTTCGCCGCTAAGGTCGTTGATTACAAAAGAAATTGAAAGGCTCTTGGCCTCCCCACTGCATAGAGGGGAACATGCTTTTCAGACAGACTGATCGGTAGAAACTGCTATTCATGCTGCTGTGGCAAAATTGGAGCAGCAGTTGGAACAAAAGGGGTATGCTGTGGTCACTTTCTTGGATATAGAGGGTGCTTCCAGCAATACTCCTCGAGAAGTCATCTGTCGAGAGGCTTTGGGATGTGGCGTGCCGGACCATCTCGTATGATGGATAGGAAGCATGCTACGCCGGAGAAGACTCGAAACCACATGGGGTGAAGGCCTCTTTTGAAGGTGAAGGTGAAGGCTCCTCCTTTGGTGCATTGTAGTGGACGGCCTTCTTTTGAAGGCTAACTAAAGAGGGGTATTATACTCATGGCTACACGGATGACTTTGTAATCCTGGTCGGGGGGCTCATCTGGAAACGCTGATGGGTCTTACGAGGTCAGCGCTGCACATCGTAGAGCTCTGGTGCGATAGCTCAGGGCTCTCGGTAAATCCGGAAAAGACCAACCTGGTCATTTTCACGAGAAATTATAAAGTTCCGAAACTTTTTTTTCTGTGGTGGAAAGCTGACGTTTCTTGCAGATTCAGTGAAATATCTGGAAATATCTGAACTGGGCAAAGCACCTGGAGACCCAATGCAGGAAGTCTGTCATGACTTTCTGGATGTGCAGGAGAGCCTTTGGTTTGACGTGAGGTCTAGCGCCTGAAATGCTTGCATGGCTCTACTCTGCTGTCCTAAAACCAAGGCTCCTACATGCGGCCGTGATCTGGTGGCCACGGGCGGAACATGAAACAATGCAGGACAGGCTGCGAAGATAGCAAACGCTAGCATTTAGGGGTTTGACTGGACCAATAAAGACTACGCCCACAGCGGCGATAGGATTCATGCTCTGTGAAGAACCCCTACATGTTGCGATAACTGCTAGAGCGATACACACGATGGGCCGTTTGGCAAGAGCAAATAGATGGACTCGGGGGACTAGGCACACTAGGTTCCCAAGTGACATCAGCGCACTGCCGATTCTAGAGATGAGGCAAGATAAAATAACAAAACGCTTCGACTTTGCCAAAGCTTTCCCAGTCTGCATTTCGAGCAGGGATTGGCCTTTGGTATACTCTTTTACTGCCATAAAATGAAGAGCCAGTTCGTTAGCCAGACATTTTTGATGAAAATTCAAAAAGACAGACGGCGCGCCCTAGGTGCGCTCAAACTTGCGAGCGAACGTTAGTTGCTAGTTTAAATGAGCCAGTCTCTAGACTTTTCGCATAACCAGGAGTATTTTAAGGTACATGTAATATTTTTTTGTGAAACGTAGTCTGTATTCTTTCTATTTCATCTAGATGTCGAAGCATCCAGACTTGCGCTCCTGATAATATTTTACTCAATACTAAGCTTTTGAAGCGTTTTCTAATTGGAAGCCATGAGTTTAATTTTAATCTATTTACTAGTGAGATGGAGGCACCCTGAGCAGGATTAGCCTTACTGATTGAAGATTTAGTTGCTTGTGTAAATTTTGCTGATTTCAAAAAGGGAATCCCTAAATAAGTATAGCTACTGACAATTTCAATTTTCTCCTATCCGTAGAGGAAGGGTTCATACTTTCTTTTGTGCCCGTGACCACCTTTCAGGAATACTACAAACAACCCCTCTGATTCCCTCTGGTTTCAGAAACTATTCAAAATCAGCGGTAAGAAGGGAAAAAAAGATTGGGCTCGAGCCTCCTCCTTGCAACATCCCTTTTGTGACCTCTACATATCTCGAAGTACCTACAGCCCCTTTCACGGCAAGATTAGTTTTAGAATAAAGGTCCATAAATATTTTAATAATCTTGCTACCCATATAAGACGCATTTGAATCATGGCATTGAGAGTGAAGATGTTATCTAAACAGCTCCGCTTTTATGAAATCCAGTTTGAAATTCGGGTAGATAATTTCAATTTCCCACCCATGTAATCAGTCGCTCCGTTAGGATCAGAGTAAAAAACTTCGTAATAGAATTAACGAACGCAATTGGCCTGTCATTATTATAAATGTAATTGGCCTGTAATCTTTATTATAAATTTAACTATATCATGTTTATTTGAACATTAATCTTCTTCAGTTTAAAATTCAAATATTTGTTTCAAAATTTTTGTATTGTTATAGGCCACTGGCCGAGTTCAGAACCCTATAATATCGACACTCATCTGCACGACCTTCCACTCAAATTATCGAGAGAAAATTAAAGTGAAAGGCCTTTGAGATTAGCTGTCGATTTAACGGTGTTTACAAACGACGAGTTTGCTTCTCCTTTGGTTGAATCATGCTTTGTCCCGGCTCTCTCCCTGTCCCCCTTCAAGGCCATCGGTAATGGCCAGCAAGTTTCCAAACACGGACCCGGTCACGCCGGAACACTCTCTCTCACTCCATTGCGCGCAACTACTTTCTCCTTAATTTCCCTCCATCTCTTTTCTTCCTCCAGGCCTCTCGCTTCGACGTACGTACCCAAGGCAAAAAGGATCCCAACCGGCGGAGACTAAATTACAATTAGCAACTCCCTAAAAAAATTAGATTGACAACCTGTATTTTATAAATAATTTAAATTTCCTTTTTATAAACTCAGGGAGAAGAAGGGTCAATGAGTTTTACCCTTCCAGACCAGTTATTCGGGGAGAAACAATTGTCAATTGTAATTTAACCCACAGGAATTGTTTAAATCACCCCCCCCCCCTTCCCCCGAACTACTCAATATTATCATTTAGAGTCGATACATGGGTGTGTATGAATTTACCCACCCATGTATCGACCAGGACAATTTATTAAATAGGATAGGTTGTTTTAGCGTTAAAAACTATTGTAATGAAGTTTCCTTTTTAATTAACATAATTTTTTTCTTTAGCTTTAAGTTAGAACGATCATTCGGGAGGTAGTTTCTCACTTTTAAATAATTAGAATAATTTATAAATAATAGTTATTAACCAAATTACCCAAACGATCATTCCAACACACTTAGAGAGTTCCTGTTTGCGCAGGATTAAAGTAGACCTAATTTTAAGCATACCTTCTAATTTTTATAATTTTTAATTAATAATTAATATTTTCAAATGGCTTATTGAACTTTTCTAAATCGGCCGTCTTTCGGTTCGACATGGTCGCCGACGCGCGAAGGCTCGGGCAGTAGGCATGGGTAGTCGTCCCCACCACTCGGCTGCGACTTCAGTGTCGAGTTTCAGCCAATCGGCGGGCTCAGTGCCGCTCTCACTGCTTTCGATACCTCCGTGCCCGGTTTGCCGCGAGCCGGGAGACGGTCCGAGAGTCAGTCGTTTTACGAATTTTCCAGAGGCCAGTTCGCATGTGATCTGGCCTGCTCTCTCAGCATCCTCAAATAAATTCAAAATTCCAAACTACAGTGAGTTCTTTTCTCCGGGTTTAACCTTCCCTGCCTTCAGTAGCTCGCACGGGTTCGTGCCATTTCTTACGAGTCGCAGTCGACCTCCCTCTCTTCAGTACCTCAGCGGATTAGGAATCGTTCAGCATTTTTGTTGTTGAAAATACGGATTTTGTGTCAGTGTGGGTTTTTCGAGAGGAGATTTCTCTTTAGCGGTCTTCTCGTTTGGTTTTAAAGGATTGTGCGCGGTCGTGGTCGCTCTTCAGCGGTCGACGTTTCGAGATTAGTTCGCGTAGGCGGATCGCTTTTTAGCGGTCGACGTGCCGAGTGATAGTTTCGTGCCTGGTTACCCCTCTTCAGTGGTCTTGGCATCCGGTGTTAGTTCGCGTTACAGTTATCGACCTTCAGCGGTCTCGGAACAGGAGTTTAGCTCGTGTAATAGTTATCGCTCTTTAGCGGTCTTCGGTTAGGAATTAGTTCGCGTACCACCAGTGTTTCTCTTTAGCGGTCTACCCGAGTGGGAATTCAGTTTCGTGTGCCGACGTACTGCTCTTTAGCGGTCGTCGCCTTGTTTTCTATATTTGGGGATCAGACCCTTCAGGTCCATCTGTCACTAATTATGGAGTCTCGCGTGTGACAAGGAATCGGATTCTTTTCGGAATTAGTGAATCGAGTGTGTCTACCGGATTGCTCTTAAGTGGTCTACAGTTCGAATTAGTTCTCGGAGAATATCTCCACCCCTCGATTCCGCGAAAGTTTTTTTCGATCCGGACGCCAAGCGCAGCAAACCCTTTGATGACAGGGGGTGCGAAGCGGACGCGCTCGAACCAAGGCACGCGTCGCCGTCGAGCTCAACGGGCCAACGAGGGGCCAGAAGAACGCGCGCGACGTCTCGCTATCGAGGCGCGTAGGATCGCCGCCGCTCGAGCGAGGCGGGTCGCGGAGGCAAGGCAGCAGGCGGAGGAACAAGCGCAGAGAATCGCCGAGGCTCGGCGACGGGACGAAAAGGAAGCCGCACGGGCTGCCGCGATCCGCTACGACCCAGCCATCCCTGAACTCTTTCCAGGGACTGGGTGGCGTTTGCTGGATATAAGGAGAGGAGCTACTGGTACACGTGACCCGCGCCGCCGACCGCTGTCCGACGGCCGACGAGAGCCGCTCACCTTACGAATTCTCGAAGGAACCGCGTCATACCTTCCCTCCGGGGAACCTCACTTGTCGTGATTCCACCAGCGCACCTATTGTGGTAAATATTTTTGATTCGCCCCCTCGTCCGTGGGCATTAAGAATACCGCCGCAGGTCGAGCGACCATCGCCGAGCACCATTCTCAGCGCACGACCCCCACCTTCTTCGGGGTCTCCTCGTGCCGATGCTGAAGCTCGGGCACAATCGCCTCAACTACCTGAGGCCTCCCCCGCACCGAGGAACATCCAGAGTCCCGTCGACGTAAATGCTCAGCAATCGGCCGCCGCCGTCGACGAAACCGTCGCAATTCATATTCCTCCTCCCCATCCGCATGGACGGTTTGACTGTTTGGCGGAAGCTTATCAACAGGGTGTACCTCCCCTCCCACCAGTCAGCATAACATGCCACAGGGGATGGGTCGAAACGGAATTCTACTCCTCGACCACCCCCTCGCAACTAAACGCGGGGACTCCTCGATCTGGTACCTTTCATTCATCCGTCGTCGCCCCCCCCCCCCCCCATACATCGGGGGGTATATCCATCTCCTTATTCCTTCACAAAGCTTCCTAAGCAAAGGGGGAAGATATCAGTATTTTGTTGCAACTTTGTCTTTTGTGGTAGAACATTAATCTTCTTGGTGACTAATTCACCTTTTTGGTTGAAAATTCAACTATTAGGTTAAAAATTCCATTAAAAATTAAAATATTTGGTCAAAAATGCATGTATTCTGTCAAAAAATTTCTTCTTCGGTAGAAAATGATGTTTTTAAAATTGAAAATTAAATTTTTATTTGCGCAACGATTCGTTTTTTATTGAAAATTAATTTGTTTTTACTAAAAATTTAACTACATTTATCATTTCAATCTTAATGGCAAAATTAAAACTTATGAAAGGGAAAAAATGAAAAGTCAGCGTTCAACATGATAATTCAGAACTTTAAATTGTAATCTAATTTTGAATTATCATTCATTCTTGAAATCTTCCAATTAAATATTTTTCAATTTTAAATGATTCATTTTTTTATACTTCAAATAAAAATCGTAAAATTTTAAGATATTATCTCAATTAAAAATTATTTTTTTTCGCAGTTATTTTATTACAAATTGCTTCTGATACATGAAACACTACTTTACACTGATCACTAGATTTTTACATAAATTGTTTAAACAATATCTTATTGTTTTTAGCAATTTTCTCTTATAATGATGTTACATCCCAAGAATTTGACAATTTTGATGTAACGCGAATGTATTTATACTCCTAATAGTTTAAAGTAATATCAATAACAAAGTCTAATCCAATCATATGGAATATGAATACACACGTGTGTTTAAATTAAGTAATAGCTTTAGCAATACAACTTCTTACATCAGTTCACTATTAATGTGTAAACTACTTAGTGGAAGAACATGTATATAGTCAGGCAAGATTGTAACGGAAAGTGTGTGACAGGAGATATCGCCTATAAGGTAAAGATACCTATCATGTGACAAATTTTCAGGGGGTTTTGAAATTTTCATTAATTTTTGATTGATAGTAGAATATAGTTAGATGATATCTTTGCTATTTTTTCGAAAGATATCGTTATTAATTGACCAAGTATCAAGACTCTGAAGAAGATTTTTTCAATTGGAATTAGGGTCGATAGTATTTATTTTATTCTACAATCAATTTCTGAGGAACATATAATTTTTCTTTTTAAATTAAAATAAATTTTTTGGATTTTTTTATGTTTCGACCTGGACTGACTTACCGGACTCTTTAGTAAGGCTATGTGACTCAGTCCTGCCTTAGACAATACATTTTATAATTTATGCATTTAACAGTTTAAATTACGAAAATTATTATAACGTGTATTTTGTACAAAATTGCTATGTTTGTCCGTAAATTTTGCAGTTAACAATATATAATGCATTTCAACCGCAGATAGGGGTTAAAACATAATTAATTTCATTTCTTTAAAAACAGCAAACACATTTTTTTAATAATACTATTCCGGCCACGGATAGGGGCCAAAACTGAAATGAAAAATCATTAAATTGATAACAAATTTGTATAAGTATTTATGAAACAACAAAATAATTTTTAAAACTTATCTTTCGTAATTTTCCTTCCATCTCCCTTTCCTCCAATACTTCCATTCTTATATATTCTTCTGGTTAAGTAATCACATAATATAACTTTGAAACATTGACACAACATAGGCACCTTTTTTTTAATTTTATTTGTTATTTTAATAATTTTCATGAAAACAAAATTCAAAATATTTTAAGAATTAGGAGAAATTTTTATTATTGGCTTCGAGAATGAACCTTCCTGATGAAACAGCTGTAACCTTAGCATTGGGTACTAAATTTGGGATTTCTTATAACTCTAAAAACATCCCTATTAATAATATCATTGCTAATATAGAAAATTGTATTGAAAACATTAAAGATGATAATAAAAAATCAAATGTTTGAAAAATAGTTACAGATTTAATCTCAAATCATAAAAAAATCAATAAATTTGAAAACTCCAATCAACTTTCAGAAATTGCTACAAAATTCCAAAATGACCACAAGGATGTTATCTTTTTAAAAGCAGACAAAGGTAATATCTTAGTGGCTGCAAATTGAGAAGACTACAAATCAACTATTGAAAATCTTTTACAGAATAATACTTTATATAAAAAAGTTAACACTAATTTAGTTCCGTCCATAGAAGAAAAATGTAATGATATTATTTCTAGATGGGAGAAAAAAAGATACATAAATGAAAATTTAAATTTATTGTCTCTACTATTGGCTCTCCAACTTAGAATTTAGCAAAATTCTTATCTAATCTCTTAAAGCCAGTATCTGGAAAAACTGATTCATTTATAAGAGATAGTTGGTGCTTTAAAGAAAAAATTAATAATTTTAATGTTCCTAACACACATTCACTTATTTTACTAGATATTATATCTATGTTTGATAACATTCCGTTGTATTTAGTTTTGGACATTATAGAAGAAAAATTACAAGTACATACAAATTTAACTAAAATATCAAACTCAGAGATTTTAATAGCTGTCAAAACGGTTTTTAATAATACTGTCTTTTCATTTAATCAACAATTTTGTAACAAATTTCTGGTTGTCCGATGGGTTCACCTTTATCACCTATTGCATCTAATCTTGTTTTAGAAGACTCTCTTGTTAAAAATTCATTATTTTCGTTGAAGAATCATCATATTAATTGAAAATTCATCTCTGATTAGAAATTTAACGACCTTGTTGAAAATCAGTTTTTCTAACTGAAAATTTAACTAATTGAAATTAGTTTTTTCAAACAGAAGATTTAACTATTCTATTTTTGGTTAAGAATGTATATTTTTTGGACGAAAATTTAACTGTTTGATTGATAATTGATCTTTTTTATTGAAAAATTGAAATATTTTGTGAAAATTGTGTGTACCTTTTTGCTATAAAATTCAACTATTCCAGTTGAAGATTCATCAGTTTATTAATCGTAGTAACTAGTAGAACGGCCAATGGGGGGTAAATAATCAAAGATCAGTTTATGGTGTTACACGACGTTTCGCCAGATTGGTTTTCTGTCCTCATCAGTATAAAAAATTGTTTTCTTTATTAAGAATAAAATTCACATTGAAAACAAAAACTTTTTTAAATCACAGCGGGATCAAATAACACTGAATTTAAAATTGATAATTACCAATTTGGTCCAGAAATTTTCAATGAGGCATATGCCAAATTGGCATAAGTCGTACGTTAGTTAAGGACGACACAACTAAGACTAAGCCAGCGATAATAAATACAAGTGGCATATAATCTATCATACGTTTCTGTGTATGCGTGAATAAATATGTGTCGAAGAATCTAGATGCGTGAGTAAATAAAAGATTATGAATTAAATTTTGGCAGAATAGGAATATATCGGAAATTTAAAGCATGAATGTCCTCTTTTTTATTTCTACTATTCGGATTACTCTTAATATGAATCATCTCAGAAATTAGACGTTTTTTATAGTCAGACTCAAAATCTAATATTTTTGCATTATTCCAATCAATGTTATGGTTGAATTTATTCTGATCTATATTAATGACATATTCTTCTTTCCCATATTTTTCCTGTTCATTTATGCCAGTTTTTAGCGATCTCTTAGTTTCGCCTACGTAAGAAGCCTCACAATTTTTACAAGTGAGTTTATAAACTAAATTTGTACGATCCTATTTTTCAGTAACATCCTTACCAAGTCTGATAATCGATTTTAGAGAAGGTTTCAAAGAAGGTAATGTTGTTATTTCAGCTTTCTTGAGATGAGTAGATCATTTATAAAAAATGTTCGGTATCTAAGGAAGACTAACTTTAGGTTGTTGTAAAAAATTCTTATTACATGAATGATGTTTTTCTGTATTATTACGTGAAAATTTGATTGTATTCATACGAGTTTTTAAATGTTTTTGAATGAACTTGATAGGATAATCATTTTTAAGTAGTATTTGAGTAACAATTTCAAGATTGTGAAAATAGAAGCGTTTATGGGACAAATTTATGGCCCTATCGAACAAATTAAACACAATATTCCTTTCTATTTTTTTTGGATGACCTGAAAAGTAGTTGATAGTTCTACTTGATGAAGAAGGTTTTTTATACCAATTAGTAATAATCCTGTACTTTTCTCTGAATAGAGTTAAGTCAAGAAAATTAATCCTATTATTGTTTTCCAATCCTGAAGCAAATTTGAGATTTTTGATATAAGAATCATAAATGTTGATAACCAGGTCAATATGATCTTTTTTTATACATAGAATGGTATCATCGTCGTAGCGATAGTAGAAAAGAGAAATACAACTGTGAGCTAATTTCAATTTTTTTAAACAATTAGTTTCCAGGTCATCCATAACAATGTCTGCAAATAACGGCGAAATCGGGGAACCCATCGGTGTCCCTTCATTTTGTTGATATACCGTATGGTCAAAAATGTAATAATTATTATTAAAAAGAAACCTAGTACAATTTCTAATTTCATCCAACGGTATTTTGCACATATTTACAATTTGATGGTACCTTTTGTCGACACTTTCAAGAACTGAAGAGCATGGAATGTTAGTAAACAAAGAGCTAACATCCAAACATAAAAGGACGCAGACATTGTCGATTGTAAATTTATAGTTTTTTCTTTTAATTCATTACTGTTATTAATATGTGAAGATGGAGCTTTAATTGCACTTCTTTGTTCATTGTAGATCACTTTAGCTAAAAAATATGTCGGACTGTTAACCAATGAAACTATCGGACGAAGTGGAGTATCTTTTTTATGTACTTTCGTTAGTCCATAAAATTTTGGTAGAGTAGTGTCAGTGAGAGTCATTTCGTTATTGTGGTACTTATATTTTGAAAATTCATTATAATTTAAGTTTTTTAGTATTTTGGAAGTATTAACTTGTAAAGATTTTAAAGCATTTCTTTTTACTTTTACATATGTCTTCTTATCAAGTAATAGTTCATGAGCTTTTTTAATGTAATCAGTTTTATTCAAACAAACAGTAAGGTTGTCTCTTATTAAGTTTTTAACATCCATGCTCACATTTAAGTTTTTTAGGGAAGTTTCAACATTCTTAATAATATTGATCGCATCAACTTTTTGAAAGTTTAGCTATAGAACAATAGTTACGTCCTAAGGAGATCGTTTCGGAAACTTCCTTCGGAAGTTGTTTATCCGACAAGTTCATACACCAGTTGTCTGTGTTAAAATTTTTATAACGGTTCTTAACTAGTAACAAATTTTCAAATTTCTTTTTATGTTTAAGATGACAATTGTACTATCAACTACTATCAAGAACTATCAACTACTTTTCAGGTCATCCAATAAATATGAAAAGGAATATTGTGTTTAATTTGGTTGATAGGGCCATAAATTTGTCCCATAAAAGATTCCATTTTCACAATCTTGAAATTGTTACTCAAATACTACTTAAAAATGATTATCCTATTAAGTTCATTCAAAAACATATTGAAACTCGTATAAATATAATCAAATTTTCACGTAATAATACAGAAAAACATAATTCATGTAACAAGAATTTTTTACAGCAACCTAAAGCTAGTCTTCCTTACATACCGAACATTTTTTATGAATTATCTACTCATCTCAAGAAAGCTAAGATAACAACTTTACCTTCTTTGAAACCTTCTCTAAACTCGATTATTAAACTTGGTAAGGATGTTACTGAAAAATGGGATCGTACAAATTTAGTTTATAAAGTCACTTGTAAAAATGGTGAGATTTCTTACGTAGGCGAAACTAAGAGATCGCTGAAAACTCGCATAAATGAACAGGAAAAATATGGAAAAGAAGAATCTGTGATTAATATACATCAAAATAAATTTAACCATAAAATTGATTGGAATGAAGCAAAAATATTAGATTTTGAGTGTGCCTATAAGAAACGCCTAATTCCTGAGATGATTCCTATTAAGAGTAATCCGAATAGTATAAATAAAAAAGAGGACATTCATGCTTTAAATTTCCGATATTTTCCTATTCTGCAAAAATTTAATTCATAATCTTTCATTTACTTACACATTCAGATTCTTTGACACATATTTATTTACGTATACAGAAACGTATGATAGATTATATAGCACTTGTATTTATTATCGCTGGCTTAGTCTTCGTTGTGTCGTCCTTAGCTAACGTACGAGTTATGCCAATTTTGCATATAACTCATTGAAAATTTCTGGACCAAATTGGTAATTGTCAATTTTAAATTCAGTGTTATTTGATACTGCTGTCATGTAAAAAAATTTTTTTTTTTCAATGTGAATTTTATTCTTACTAAAAAAATCAATTTTTTAGCCTGATGAGGCAAGAAAACCAATCTGGCGAAACGTCGTGTAACACCATAAACTGATGTTTGATTATTTACCCCCAATTAGCCGTTCTACTAGTTACTACGATTATTAATATATGGAGGGTGATTTACCAAAATTTTTTAAATTCATCATTTAAATTGAAAATTCATCACATTGGTTGAAAATTGAACTGTTCGATGAGAATGTGCCCTCGAAGCGGGCAGATTTTTTGAACATTAATTTGTTTAACTTAACGTTTAACTATTCTATTTTTTGTTCAAAATTCTTCTCTATTTTTTTGTTGTTGTAAAATTCAACTATTGGTTAAAAATTTATCATTTTCAGTTGCAAAATCAAAAACTTGGTTGCAAATTCATATATTGTGTTGAAAATTCGTATTTTTTTGTAGAACATTAATCTTCATGGTTGAATATTCATCTTTTTGGTTTAAAATTCAACCATTTTAGTTCAAGATTCATCATTTTAGTTGAAAATTTATCTGCTTGGTTTAAAATTCAATTATTCCAGTTGAAGATTCATCATTTCATTTGAAAATTGATCACTTTGGTTGAAAATTCAACTATTTTGTTGAAAATCCGTTATTTTCTGGTTCAAAATTAGTTTGTTTTATGTACTTAAAGTTTAAGTATTATATAATAGTTACATAATTTAAGCTATATTAATATAATAAAAAACACATTTTATTGCAACCAACTCTTTTATATAACTTTTGAGTCCAATACAAAAAATTTTGAGCAGTCGAAATAATTTAAAACATCAAATTCACCTAAATATAAACTCCTGAATATTTTGGGTCCTTCGGAAGGATTTGCTTCAAGACGACGGAATCCTTGAAGAATAAATTTCCGATCAAAACTATAACATTTTAAATGTTGAGTCAAGCAAAATCAATGCTTTCCTACTAAAATAGGCAATATTTCCACGAATACATTAATTTTCGTCCAAATAGTTGAATTTTATACAAAAAGATTGAAATTTTTAATCAAAAATGAAATACTTTCTTCAGTCAAAATATTATTTTCAATCAAAAGAAGACAAATTTTAAACAAACAAAAACAAATTGTCAACAAAATACTTTATTTTTCATCCAAAGAAATAAATTTTCCAATTAATCAAATCAATTTTGATAAATAAATTAAAAAGAAGGAGTTCTGTCAAAAAATGGATCAAAGAAATGTTGTACACATTTTTAAACGCTGAAATTCCTCCAAAAGCTTTTCCTTATATTTTGCGTCCTTTTGGCTCAAAATTTGAATTTTTGATTTTTTTGTAGTATTTTCGAAAAAATAAAACAAAGATATCAAGTTTTATAAAATAATGTTTGAAAGAAAAATTATAGGTCTTTTAAGAAGCTACAATTCTCCTCTAAAACTTTTTAACTTATCTTTCGTCGTTTGGCTTATAATTAAAATTTAGTATCTTGCATAGTTTGAACACAAAATGGAATTTTTGATATTTCATTATTATTTGTGAGGTCGAAACTTGAATTTTCGATTCTTTGACAAAATTCAGCAAGTTATTACAATGATCTTGTGGGGCTTTCAAAAAGCAACGTTTCTCTTTTCCAGACTTTTTTGCATATCGTTCGTTGTTTGGCCTCAAATTTTCATTTTCGATTGATTTTTTAAATTTTATAAATGCTATAACTCTGATAATTGTTTTTCTTAAATTTTCATCCAAAATGGTCAAAACTCGATTTTTGGCTTCAAGGGCTCTCAAACCGTAGAGATTTGGTAAAAAACTGAGGTGGGAAATTTCCGACGATTCTAATACTTTCTCAATCATAAATGATGAGAATGTAAAAAAATGGATTTTTGATAAACCAGTTTAAATTTCAAGCAAGTACTTGAATTTTCAACTAAATAAAACAAATTTTTAACCAAAAATTAAACATCCAAATTTCTAGTGGAAAATTTGTTATTGTTGATATTTCTACGAGAACAGATTTTAACTTTGAATAAGAATTGCTGAAAATTTTAGAACAACGACTATAGCTTTATTTTGCTAGATGGTATTTTCAGACTAGACGGAGATATGATTTGAAAATTATTTTAATTTATTTTTTTTCTGAAAAAGATCTTCTCCTTTCGCTCCGCTGGGAATCGAACCTCAGAACTTCCGATTGCCGGTCGGATGCTTTTCCATTAAGCTACTCAAGGAAGGATGAAGAGCTTCATCATGGACGTAATTCAAAATTTACGCAAAAAAATAGGAGAGTAAGATTGTTAGTAGGAACAGAAATTTTCCTTTTTTCAGTTCTGATGTCGACGTACTGAATTTGGGCCACTTGCATACTGAAATTTTTGAGGAAGTTACCTAGTCTCTGTTTGAAATTGGCTTATCATGGATAGGACACACGCTTATGAAACGCATTCTTTCTTATCAAGGTTCTATTTACCGAACCTTGAACTTATCCGAGTAACGTGCTTTTAACTATTATTTAAAATTCCACGCTTTTTTAAATTCTATAGTTTTTAAAACTTTTTTCAGATTTTCAGGATGAAAAATTACCCGTTTTGCAGAAAATTTGTTGTTTTGTCTTCAAAGTTCAATATTTTGCATGAATATATCTTTCCTTATTGACAGAAAAATCATTTTCGGTTGAAAATTCGATTTCTTTATTAAAAATTACATTCTGAAAAAAGATATAATTGCATGAGGGTAGAAAATTCAACTGTTTCGTAGAGGGTTCGTCTTTTTGCTTTTAAAACTCAAAATTTTGCATTAAATTTTTATATTGCGTGAAAAATCTGTCTTGGTTGAAGATTTATCCATTTTGTTGAAAATTCGTTTCTTTTTGGTTGAAATTTAGGATTTTCAATTGAATCTTTCTTTTTAAACAAATAATTTAATTTTCAACCAGAGAATAGAATTTTCAGTCGAGAAGGATTTTTAAGACATGAAAAAAATATATTCGTTAAAAATGTTGAATTTTCAAGCCAAAATGACGATTTTTTTGCAAAAAGGTTGAGTTTTCCACATAATAGTGAAATTTAAATCCAAAAAGTCGAATTTTCAAGAAAAATTTGAATTTGCAATCAGAAAAGATGACTTTTCAAAAAAAATTGTTGAATTTTCAATAAAATAAATCAATTTTCAACTTAATTAATTAATAAGTCACTTCAAGTGAAAAATAGATAAATAGCCAGAAATTTCAGAATAACTGCAACTATCTGGTATTAATATGGAAGAAGATAGCTATAAACAATAATAATTTGTTTAAATATTATTGTTGCTAAATTAAATTGAATGTTAATTCACTTCAAGTAAATATGATTAACAATAATGATAAATTGCTTAAACAATTTTTTTTTACAATCATTAAGTGTTACCGCACTCTAATTGAAAATTGGACACAGAGAGAAAATTTTTTGAAAAAACTGCGACTTTCTATTCCCATTCTAAGAGAAAATTTCTAAAAACAATAAGAAATTGTTGAAAAAAATTATTAATAAATATAATTATTAGTATAAAGTAGTATTTCATGTATTATCATCAATTTGCATTAGAAAACCCGCAAAAACATCATATTTACTGCGAAAAACTCGCAAAACCCGTTTTTTCACTTATGGGGTTTCTTCGGGATCCTATAAAACAGACTTATGGGGATGATTTTTTAAAATTAATATTTTATTCATATTCTATGTCTAATTGATAAAATAAATTTTGAGTTTCAACTCGATTTATCTAATATTGACTATTCTGAATAAAATTTACAAAAACGTCTTTTTTTCTTATGGGAAACACGTGTTAAACTTCATGGGGCTTACGCCACCTCTAAATATTATTTTTTTGAAACAAAAGAAAGGATTTATTTTTTTGTGCATTTGAATAAATTTCTGGACAATATGATTAAAAATTCTAAAAAAAAATTTCCAATGCATTTTTGGACCTCCCTAATCATCAACCAAGAAGATTAATTTCTACCAAAAAACACATTTTTGATCAAATAGATGAATTTTAAACCTCGTGAGTTGAATTTTGGCTAAAAAGGATGAATTTATAACTATTTTGAATCTTCAATTAAAAATGTAATTTTACCGAAATATTTGCATTTTTAACCCATGAGATGAATTTTTAACTAAAATGATAAACCTTGATCTGAAAAAGATGAATGTTTAACAAACATTAAGATAGTTACAGTTTTAACCAAACAGATTAATTTTCAAATAAAAGAATTTATTTTGTACCAAAAAAGTTTTGATTTTTAAGTAAAAGAACTATATGCTTAACTAAAATTTTTTCACAAAATACTTAAGGTGTTAACCAAAGAAATTAATGTTCTACAGAAAAAAAACGAATTTTCAAACAAACTGTATGATTTTTAACGAAGAAAGATTTTTTAGGCAATATAGACAAAGTTTGTCATCAACAATATTGAATTTTAAGACCAAAAACACGAATTCTCCACGAAACAATTGAATTTTCTACCCTCAAATAATTATATTTTTAAGCAAATTGTTTAATTTTCAACAAAAGAATTAAATTTTCAACTAAGAATGATTTCTCCGTCAATAAAGAATAATATATTCATCTAAAATGTTAAAATGTTTAGCAGAGAGAACGAATTTTCTGCAAAGGGGTTGAATTTTCAGCCAGCAAATATAAAAAACATTTTTAATTTGAAAAAAATATTGAATTAAAATATTCCTGAAATTTTACATTGTAGTTGAAAAATATTTTATTCAGACACATTTTAAGGACTGGAAAATAAAAAATTGGTTAGGAAAAATATGTCAGAGAGCACAAAAAAAAATAAAATTTAAAAAATTTGAATTCAAAAAATTCTCTTGTTGAAAATTAATTTATTTCTTTAAAAATACAAATATTTTAGGGTTAAGTCAAAAATTCATCTCTTTGGCTTCAAAATTGAACATTTTATGCAACTTTTTTTCTATATTAACTAAAAAATCTTTCTTGGTTCAAAATCTAACTTATCTATTGAAAATTAATTTTTTATTAAAAAATTCATCACGTTAGTTGACCAATTATTCCCTTGGTTGAGAACTGATCCATTCTGTCAACAATTCGTTTTCTTTCTGTTGAATATTTATCTTTTTGATTAAGAGTTCTACTAATTAGCAAACAATTATTTTTTTCTTCAGATTCGTCATCTAAGTTAAAAATTTACTCATTTTGTTGAAAATTCTTTTTTTTTTGGTTTAAAATTTATTCCTTCAAGTCATAATGTAACTATTCCATTTTTTATTAAAAATGTATCTTCTTCAGTTGAAAATTCAACTATTTGGAAGAAAGTTCATGTTTTTTGTTAACAATTCATCTTTGCTGAAAATTAAACTAGGTTGCTAAAGTAATCATTTTTGGCGGGAAATAATGTTTTTTTTTCTTGAAAATTAAATTTTTTCGCCATATATTCATCTTTTGTTATTGAAGATTTAGTCTTTTAGATAAACATTTTTTTTTGTTGAAAATTGAAAAATTCGTTTGTTTTTAGACGAAAATCAATTTTGTTGACCATAAATTTAACTATTCCATTTTTTGTTGAAAATTCACTTTTTTGCTTAAACATTTATCTATTCAGTCATGAATTCAATTTTTAAACATAAAAATAAATAAATAATAATTTTGTTGACCGAAACTTCAACTACGGAATTTTTGTTGCATATTTATCTTTTTTAATTAAAAATGCAACTACTTTAGTTTGAAATTCATCATTTTGTCGAAAATTCGTTGTTTTTTTTATCAAAATTAATTTTTTTTTGTAAGAAAAATCTCCTCGGTTGAAAATTGATGTTTTTTATATAAAATTCAAATTTTTCGTTAACAATTAATTTTTTTTATAATTCAAGTACTTTGACAAAAATTCATATTTTACGGTTGAAAATTAAACTATTTGGTTGAGATTTGAACTTCTTTGCTAAAACTTCATGGTTTGAGTTGAAAACTCAACAATTTTGTTGAAAATTAATTTACTTTGTTAAAAATTAAACAATTTTGTTGAAAAGTATCGTTTTTGATTTAGAAGTAAATTGTTTTGTGAAAAATTCTTTTTTTTTTGTTTGTTAATGATTTAACTATTTCGTTGAAAAATTGTCTTTTTGATTTACTTTAAGTGTTTTCCATTTCAAATAAAAATATTTTTTGATTGAAATATCAACTATTACATTTTTTGTTTAAAATTTTTTATTTTATTTGAAGATTTATCCCTTTGGTCGAAAATTTTAATTTTCTGTAAAAAAATCGTTGTTTTTGTTTCATAATCGAGCTTTCAACTAAAAATTTAGCTATTCCAGTTGAATATTTATTATTTAGTTGAAAATTAACTTCTTTGGTTAAAAATTTAACTATTTTGTTGAAAATTCTATTTTTTTGTTGAAAATTAATGTTTTTACTGAAAATTTAACTATTCTTTCTATAGTGGATAATGCTTTTTTTAGCTAAAAATTCAAGCTTTTTGTTGTTCATTCATCTTCTTTAGTTGAAAATTTAAATACTTCGTTGAAAATTTAACTATTTGGTTGGAAATTTGCTTTTTAATAAAAATTAATGAAATAATTTCTTAATGTAATTCAATTAATTTGTTGTCTTTTTTGTATAAATATTATTCCTCCGTGTGAAAATTTAACTATTTCATCTTTAGTTGAAAATTGATAATTTCTTAATAAAAATTAAACTATTTGGTTGAAAATTCTAATATTTTGTTAAAAATTCGTCTTTTTGGTAAGATATTTATTTCTTCGTTTGGAAATACAATCATGTACTATGTTACAAATTCATCTTTTTTTCAGAAATTTGTATTTTTTTTTTGGTTTAAAAATAATTTTTCAAATCTAAAATCAATATTTTCTCTCAGTACATTTTGTTAAAAATTAATTTTTTGTTTGGAGATGCATTATTTTAGTAGAAAATCCATCTTCTTGGTTAAATATTGAACTATTCTCTGCAAAATTTCCATTTGTCTTTGTAGCAAAACCTTAATTATTTAATTAAAAAAAGTAATCATTCCATTCTTGGTTGAAAATTTATCTTTTTTATATGGAAATTCATGCCTTTTTTGTTGAATATTCGACTTTTTCAATAAAAAAATAATCTTCTGGCTTGAAAATTTATATTTTTGGTTAAAAATGCAATTCTTTGTTCGAATTTTTTTTTGTTAAAAAAGAATTGTTTGTTGGAAATTAAACTATTTAATTTCTGGTCGAAAATATATTTTTATTATAGTGGAAAATTTTTGGTTGGAAATTGATCTTTTTTAGATGAAAATTCATGTATTTTCTTGTAAATTCCGCTTTTTAAATAAAATATTTAATCTTCTGGGTTGAAAATTCATAATTTTACCTTGGTTTTCTAAAAATACGATCTTTTGTAGAATATGGTGTTTATTCACGAAAATTTCTTATCGATGAATCTGAATTACTTTGCAGTGAGAGAATCAGGAACAAATATACTCCAAACTGAATACTTTTGTTAATGGAATAAATAAATATTAAAATAAAAAATATAGATGAAATGCAAAATAATTTTCTGAAATAAGAGTATTTTTTTATTTATTAGCTTTATTTATTTCTTAATTTAACCATTTTTTTAATTCTACCATAAAAAATGAATTTTCGTTTTAAAAGGACGAAATTTTAACAGTTGATTTTTCAACCTGAAAAGTTCAATCTTCAACAAAAAAGTTTATTTTCAACCCAGAAGAATGACTCTTTTATCATAAATGATGAACTTTCTACCAGAAACCCAATTTTTAACAGAATAGTTGATTCCTCCAAAATATAAATGAATTTTCAATAAAGAAATATTAATTTTTAACGAAACAGTTGAATTTTGAAGCAAAAACTATTTTTAAAACCAAAAACGGAATAAAAAAATTTCCATTGTTAACAATTGATTTAAAAAAAAAACAGTTCTGGAACAGTCAAATTGAACAAAAGAAGACGATTTTTCAACTAAATAGTTGAATTTACAACCAGAAATATGAATTTTCAACAACAAAAATTTCTTTACCAAATAATTTAATTTTCTACGAATTTTCCAGCCAAACATACACATTTTCTAGCAGTTAATTTTTCAACAAAAAAATACAATTTTTTCACAGAATAGTTGAATCCTCAACCAAAACAGATTTAATTTCATCCGAACAATTGAATTTTCAAGGAAAAAGGACTAAAGATTAAATTTCTACCAAAAAGACGAATTAAAAAAATAATAATAATTGCAGTCAAATCATTGAATTTTCACCTGTAAAACATCAATTTTTAAATAAGAATATCATGCTCGAACGAAAAATGAAACAGTTACATTTTCAATCTGAAAAAGTAATGCTTAATAATAAAAAAAAACTAATTTTCAACAAAACGCTTACATTTTCAAGTAATGATATGAATTTTCAAATCAAAATCTCCTCAAAAATCTTGTAGATTATTTTTCGACAATTTTGGAAATCTTTTCAAATTTCATATCATTTTTGTAATTTTTTCAAAAATTTTAAGCGTCTTTTAGAATGATTCAAATATATCCTTAATTTTGTAATTTTTTCTTTAAAAAATTTCAATTCTTCTGAATCCCTTCAAAATTCTTGAAAAGCTTCCAACTTTTTTCTTTGAAAGGCTTAAAAATCTACAATTTTTTCCATTTTTTAAAATCTTTTTATTTTTTGGTTAAAATTTAAACTATTTATTTGAAAATTAATGTACTTTGTTGAAAATTCATGTTTTTGGTTGAAAATCAATTTTTCAGCTGATGGTTCGTCTCTTTCGTTGAAAATGCAACTATTTTGGTAAAAATTCATTTTTTTTATAAATTCATTACTGAGCTGAAAATTTCACTATTTCATTCCTGGTTAAAAATTAATTTTTTACAAAGTTCTAGTATTTGGTTACAAATTAATTTTTTTAGTTGAAGATTCCAAAAAAGTGTATATTTAACACAATGAAAAAACAGCAATTTTCTTACACATTTTCAAAAATTTATAAATAATGCAACAAAAACTTGCTGGAATTATAATTTTTTATTATTTTTCAATAGCGAAATCTGCACATTAAGAAAAATTCCTAATTGTTGAACCAATAGGACATTTTTTTGAATTTTTAGTTGAAATAATATATTTTTCTAAATGAAAAAGCAAGATAGAGAAAAGCGTCAAGAGACTTGTTTTGTTGAAAATTCGACATTTTTGACGAAAAATGAATTGTCTTTGTTGAACATCTATTTTTTTTAATCGAACAAGTTTATTGAAAATTCGTTCTTTTTTGGTTGAAAATCATCTTTTTTGTTGAAAATTAATTTATTTGGTTTAAAATTTAATTATTTTGTTAAAAATTCGTTGGAATATTTTTCCTTGGTAGAAAATTTAATTTTTTTTTTCGTTTGAAATTGAACTATTTCATTGAACATTTTTTTTGTCAAGATTCGTTAAAAATTAATTTCGTTAGCCGAATATTTATGTATTTTATTTTTTGTGAAGATTCATATTTTTTTGTGAAAAATAAATTTTTTATACTGAAAATGTAAGTATTCCATTCTGCTTGAAAAAATTTGTACTTTTCATTGAAAATGCAACTATTCATATTTTTGTGTAAAAATTCAACTGCTTGTTTGAAATTAATTGTGTTAGCTGAAATTTTATCTTTTTTTTGTGGAAAACTAATTCTTTTAACTGAAAATGTGACTATGCCATTTTTATTAGAAAATTTATTATCTTTGTGTAAAAATTGAACGATTTGGTTAAACATTAATTGTTTTGAAGATTTATTATTTGATTTAAACACAGATTTCCATGGTTGAAAATAAAACTGTTTTGTTGAATTTTTTTTTTGTATTGAAAATTAATTTTGTTAGCTGAAAATCTAATTATTCCATTTTTGTTGGTGAATTAATATTTTTGATGGAAAATTCAATTATTTGGTTCTGTTTTTGGGCCTGTTTCACTGAAAATTGTTCTTTTTTGTTGAGAATTTAATTATTCTGTGGAGACTTTTTGCATCTACAGCCAGAGAAAAATGATGTCTGAATTAAAGAAATGTTTTCTTGAACTTCATTTTTTAAGTGCAACTAAGAAAAATTGAATTTTTGACGAAATAATTGAATTGTCAACACAAAATATGAAATTTCATCCAAGAAGATAACTTTCAACGAAAGAAAAAAATGTGCAACAAAATAGTCAAATTTTCAGTTAAGGAATTGAATTTTCTACTTAAAAAGATGGAAATTCAAATATTCATAATTTCAGTTAAAAATATTCGTTTGGCAGAAATTAAAATTTTTAGTTGATGATTCATCATTTTAGTCGGAAATACATTTCTTCGGTTGAAAATTGATTTGTTTCATCTGAAAATTTACTTTTTTGTTGAAGATAAAACATGTTTTTTGTACAATTAAAAAAATATATAATTCGTAACTCTTTTTCAATTGGAAAATGGCGAATATATTTTCTAAGTTAAAAACAATTTAGATATTTTAACTAATTATAATTATTATATTAACATATTAAGAATATATATTATGTAATATATTATTATGTTCATTATAATAATTACAATTATTAAATAAATTGAAAAAATCGGTAATTAAGAAGACATAAAACTAGAAGATAAGGAATTATTTCACCTTCGTTCTCTAAAAATGTGTTTTTTTTTTAAATGTGGTGTTTATTCAAGAAAATTTCTTATCGACGAATCTTAATCACCTTACAGTAAGGTAATAAGGAACCAGCGGTTTCCGCATTGAAATTTTTTGTTCGTTGAATAAATAAATGAGAAAATATAAAATAATACGTGATATAAAAAATATATATTCATCATATAAATTTTTTTTTATATTATTAATCATTTTTTCTTCTATAATTTAAAAATTTTCTAATTTTTCAGAATCAGGAATTTTGCAATTCAAAAATTTTCCTGTGTCGTCAATTTGATTTCCGGAATTTTCTATTATCAGAAATTTTCAAATTCGCTAGTATCAAAAACTTTGGGGAACTCTATTATTCTGAAATTTTTAAACTTGGGAATTTCAAAGAAATTGTCGGCAATTTGATAATTTCGGGAATTTTATATTTTGAATATTTGGTTTGTCGGGAATTGGAAAATTCACGAATCTAAACAATTGAGAAATTGTTCTAATAATAAATGCATAATCAAATAAAAAATATGTTCGCGAAAACAGCAGATTGAGATATGTATTTACAGATATTTTTTCACACAAATTTTCAATAAAAATTATGCAAATATTTTTTCTAATAAAAGAAAATTATTATTTCACATCTGAAATACTTTCTAATATCAGTTAATTCTCAAAAGAAGCTTCTATCATTACAAACAATTATTTTTTGCATAAAAATAGTATATTTCGATACGATAGGCCATATCGGCGTTTTTCTCACTGCGAGTGTGAAGAACCAGCACTCACCCTTAGGATCGGCTTCGCCTCGTCTTCGAGAGGGAGCTGGGTCTTCACACTCGCAGAAAGCACCCGCCTGTGAGGCCTCGCGTAACGTATAATATTTTTCTTTACTCGTACATGCAAAATCCTGGATTGGGAACCGTTTACAGATATCAAAAATGGTCTCAAGCTAAATATTTGATCCGTTCATGATCTTCCTGGCATAAATCCACTTTAGACTTCCGATATATTTTCTTCTGTTATTTTCATTACCCTACGAATAAGTCTTTTTCAAATATATTTTACTTACGGTACTTAATAAGCTGGTACCACGGTAATTATTGCAGTTGCTTTTATCTCCCTTTTCTTTGTATATTGATTTACATACTGCGTCAATATGACTCTAAGTGATAACCCCGTGATAAAATTTATTTCTAAACGTTTCTAAATATTATTAATAAAAAGGAACATACCCATTAATCGTGAATGTTTATTTATTATTGGAAAATAATTCTGTTCTTAACATTTTGCTGCCACACTATAATTTGTAAACTTTTTCACACTTTCAAAGACATGAGAAAAATAAAATCATGGACAAAAACCGAGAATAACTTAATTACTATTTAGGCTTTCATTTTAAGGGAATTTGTTTTATTCTCGCAGGATTTAAAAATTGTTAGGAAAACTTAGGATTATTCCAAATAATGTTTCCAAGTTTAAAAAATTTTGAAAATATCCTAGAATAATTAAAATTGTTTCAATATTTCAAATTTTTTTAGAGAAAATGTAGATTTTTAAGATTTTGATATAAAATTCCGACGCTTTCTAAGGATTTTCAAAAGGGTTTAGCATAATAGAATTTTTTGTTACGATTCAAGCCAAAATGTGAATTGATTTTTTTTAAAGAATTTAAAAAATATATTTTCAGATATTTTCAAGCATTTTAAATGATTTCCAAAAATTTCGAAGAAGAATGTATACAAGATTGTGAAGCACAATTTCAAAATTTTAGCAAAAATTCAAATTATTTAAAAAATACTTCGATATTTTGAAAAAATTGAAAAATATTAAAAATTTAAAAAGATTTTGAATAAATCAAAATAATTCATGGCTTTTTGAAGATTTCGAAAGAAAAATTGTATGTTTTTTTAAAAAAGATTTTGAAAGCTTTTAAGAATTGAAAATTAATTTTAGGAGAATATTCCAAATATTAACATAAGAGTTCCAAAATTGTTAAAACCGAATTTCGAAGATGTGAAGATAATTTTAGGGATAATTCAAGTCTTTTTAAAATATATTTAGGAATTTTCCAAATTTTAAATAGATTAAAAATATTTAAAAAATTTTAAAAATTTCCCAAAATGTATCAAATATTTTTTAATTGTTTCCAACCGTAAAAAATTCCTAAATATCTTTCAAACAGTTCTAAATTTTCCCTAAAATTGTGAAAACTCTTACAATATAAACAAATTTTCTTTAAACTTGTCTAGATTCTTTTTTGACATATCTGAAATTTTGCAAAATCGTTTTTGATTTTCTCGAGAAACTTAGGAAAATTATATTTATATAACCTAGAAGCAAATAAACAAAGAAACTTCAAAAATAAAGAGTTGTTCGAAATTTTTATTGTATATTTTAAATTATTTTTCCCTTCAAATTATAATTTACCTAAAATGTTTTTTTTTTCTAGACTGAAACATCTTTTTTGGTTGAAAATACAACAATTATGTTGGAAATTCTTGTTTGAAAAGTTATCTCTTTTGTTAGAAATTAAATCTTTTTTCATTAAAATTGCAATTATTTTGTTGAAAATTCATCTCTTCGGATAAATTCAACTTTCTCTCATTTAGAATTAAAATATACATTTATGGAATAACTGGGAGGGAAAGCGAGGAAAGTTAGGAAAGGAGGAAAATATGGTAGGGAAACATATGAGGAGCAGGACATTACAAGGGAGGAAGTTGTCCAGGTATTAGGGATGATGAAAGATGGAAAGGCACCTGGTATGAATGAGATTCCAAATGAAGGCTGGAAATATGGGGGACAGAATTAAAGGAATGGGCAAAGGGGAAGAGGTTAAAGATTAAAGAGGAGTGGCACTAATGCCAACACTGTATAAAGTATATGTGACTATTTTATCGGAGAGGTTGAAAAAAAAGTTGTGGGTAAAAAGATAGAGCCACCGAATCAGACAGGGTTTAGAAAAAGGATGGGGGTGAAAGACAATATATATGTTCTAAACTATTAATAAATAAGAGGATTAAAAGGAGAAAGGGGCGATGACAGCAGGCGAGATAGAAAAAGTTATGGTGAAAAAGGGGATAAAAGAGGGATTAATAAAGAGAGTATCGGACATTTTTAGAGAGACAAAAGGCAAGGTAAAGGTAGGAGAGCAAGTAGGAGATCGTTTCTGGTTGGTGAGAGGAGTAAGGCATTAGGATGTCCTCTATGCCCACTTTTATTTAATATATTAATATCAGACTTGGAAGAAGAAATGAAGAGAAAAAGGCGGGGAGGAGTTATGATAGGGATCGAAAAGATATATACACTGGCATACGCAGACGATATAGTGTTGATGGCATAGGATGAAGAAGGGATGGCGGGCTTAATTACGGAATTAGAGAAATACTTAGATGGAAAAAAGTTGAATTCAAATATAGAAAAGACAAAGATGATGAGGTTTAGAAAAGGAGGGGAAAGAAAGAAAGAATGGACTGGGAGATGGAAGGGAATAAAATCAGAAGAAGTAAAAGAGTTTAAGTATTTGGGATATACCTTGCAAGCAAATGGAGATCATAGGGCTCATATAAGAGAAAGGATCAGAAAAGCAGCAGGGGTAATGAAACAGATATGGGGAATAGGAAAAAGAAGGTTTAAAAAAAAATTGAAGAAGGAGAATGTGGTTATTTTATACGCTGGTATGGCCGGTAGTAGGTTATGGAGGAGAGATATGGGGATGGAAAGAAAGGAAAGAGATTGAGAGTTTACAAGAAAGGTATACAAGGTGGACGCTAGGGGCAGACTGGAGGACGTCGGGATATATGGTGAGAGAAGAAGCGCAAATGATAAATTAAGTACTAGAGCGGGAAAGAGGGAATGGAATTTTGAGACGAAGCTGAGGGAGGGAAAGGGAGGGGAGTTAGCGAGAAAGTGTTGGGTGGAGGTAGAAGAAAGGAGAGGGAGAGTGATGCAATTGACGAGATGGGAAGAAGAGGGGAGGGAGTTCTTTAAGGCTAAAGATATAGAAGACGGGACTAGAGTCAACTATGAAGAAGTGGAAAAAAGGGAGAGGGAAAGACAGTTAATAGAAAGATGGCGGATGATTGAGGGATCAAAATATAATCAATGGTATAAGATGATAAAGAAGAAAGGAGTACCAAAGTATTTAGAAAAGGGATGGGGAGAGAAAAGATGGACCGGAATAGCAAGATTTAGATTGGGAAACGAGGTAAGAGCAGGTATGTATTGGGAAAAGAAAGAGAACAGGAAGTGTAGAATCTGTGAATGAGAAGAGGAAACATGGGAGCATGTATGGGGAGGATGTAGGAGAGGAATGGAAGATAAAGGAAGCTAGCAGGAGAATTTGGTAAAGATTTTAGGGGAGGATGGTTTGGGGGAAGAGTGGATGAAGGAGTTAGAGGGCGCTAGAGGAGCGAATGAGAAAGAATGGATGCAAAAAAAAAGGCAAAATGGAGGTACAAGAGGAGTGAAAGAAAAAGTAATCGGAGGTCGCTTAAACTAGAAGCGTAAAGATTTGTGAGTAATGATTATGTAATAGCATAAGTAAATTAAGATGCGTTTGCGTTATGGCTCTCTCTCTTTCTCTCGCTTGCACTCTCGCTTTCGATCACTCGCTCACTCGTTCGCTAGCACGTCCCGAATTGCGCTATGCTCAAAAAATAAAAATAATTATACAGATATAAGATTTTCTGTAAATAGGTGTAAATCACTGTAAATAGTAAGGATAAGATTTTATAAAACATGTGGAAGGAAGTGTTGTAAGAAATGGAAGTCATGTAAACCCTTAGGGGAAACATTATGAATAAGATCTTAAAGAATAGTGAACCTTAAAAATGAATAGTTATTCGAAATTTTCATTTTGTATTTAAAATTATTTTGCGCTACGAATATGGAAACTACACGCGCGCTTAGCGCGCGATTGATGATGCTACTTAATCAAAATGTCTATATAAAAGAAGATATTTAACGTGAATTCAAAAGATTCTATCGCCAACTCAACTCGACTTTTTTTGCTTAAAAAAAAATATTTTTACACCATTCACATATAAAGTACAGAATTTATAGCGTCACTTTCAAACTGGAATAAACTAATTATTATTTCAGAAAATATACATTCGAATCAATGAAAGAAAGTCTAAGAAAAAAGAGTATGTAAATTCAATAAAATATTGTAAAATTATGTTGAAGATGTCTTAAGAATTATTTTTATATTTCTAAATAGTTTGGTATATATATATATATATATATATATATATATTCTATAAACATTTTTATTAATAATTTTACGAAGATAAAAGTAAATAAAAAGTATATGCGGGATTAGAAACAAAAATAAAAAAGTAGTGCCATGGCTCATATCGCCCCATGCCTGGGTCGGGATGGGCCACTTCATCAAATGACTTATTATATATTACTTATAAGTAAGAGTATTAAAAAATATAACAACATTTTATACATATTTTTCAAAAATTTTACGAATCATTTAAAGTCTTTAACGTTAAAATGATACATTCCTTAATCCTAAACTCTACTGTAACTAAATCTTCAAATAATGAATAGAAAAACAATTTATATCTGCATATCTTTTAATAATTGTATAACAAGAACAAATATAACAATTTTTTGACTTACCCATATACATTGTCTCAGGAAAACTTAAATTGTACAGTAAAAAGCTCCGAAACTGGACTCGTCTGCTACATGACACTGAATTTCCTATATATTGGGGTTTTAAGAAATTTGTTTATCTCTTTGTCATATTATCCAGCCAACATTGCATCCTATCATACCGACTGCTGCAGTCAATGAAATAAAAATTTCACCTATTTCTGTTTCACAATTATATATAAGTCTAGTACAAACTTGATGTTTAATAAATAATCTATCTAACTAATCACTGGAAGAACATTTAGTATGTGACTTTGTGTGATTCTTGGCCTTTCTAAACAAATACAAAATAGCAGAATACAGGTTTTAAAATTTTAACTCTCGTTTTTTCAAATTTATTCAACATTAGACGAACATTTTTTTAAAAGCAGTTTGATAGCATGCTTTCTGATATTAGTACATAGGAAAGTTGCAAAAAAGATGATAGCTTACGAGAAATTTGAGTGGCTCATCTTACCCCATATGCCCGTCTCTCCCTACCCAACCCTGTACGGAAAAGAAATAAATTTTGATAATTCATTGATTATATCATTATATCACGTTCTTCATTTTAAAGAATTTAAAGTCATTCCATAAAGCCACAGCAATTGAGTGCCATAAAGACGTGTTAATGAAGATGAATCGGTGCTTGCATTGTAAACATTTTTCATATAAATGTCATGAAGCAATTTTTATATTCGGCGGGGGTATACGAATTCGATTTTTATTTAATATCCTAATCATAATAGCCACATTTCACAATTTTGATTAAAATATCGTCATTCCGAATATTATGAAGGTAAAGACAATTTAAACTTCTATTTGTTTAAATGAATGGTGAAACTTATACATATAATCTTCATATGTAATACGTCTTCTAAGTAAAGTAAATTTTTTCTGGTAATTTTCTATGATTTAAATTAAAAATGGAGAAGATCTACTGTAAACTATACAATTTTTTACCATTATTTGAAAACTTTCAAACCCATTGCTCGTTGCATAAAAAATTACTTCTTTATGATTGAGTATTGGATTCCTAATACTCAATTACGAATTTAGGAAAAGAGTATTAGATCCAATATAGTACTTAATATTACCTTCTTTTTCATGAGCTGTATAATTGTTGAGAACGTTATTAAAGAAAAGAGAGGATTTCTATTGAGTTTTAGTTATATTTGGAGCATATTTAAATACATTCAACCACAATGAGTTGTTATAATTGTAAAAAAAAATTATCAATAATTTTCCACATTATTTTCTATAAATTATATTATACCACGCCAAAATTGTTAACTTTTATTTTCCATTATTCGTGAGCAGTTGACTTTAATTACGTAATGGATGATCGGTCTCTTCTAGGCCCACCGCCCCCAACCCCTTTAACTATTGAACGGCAAACAATTCACACAGAATGACTGCCCCCCACTTCCATTGAGCTGTTACTCAATTCAAGTATACGGCCCCTTACTAATTAATGCCAATTATTTTTTTATTTTACTTAGCCAACTATGATTTCACAGCTTTAATTAATTGTCCAAATGAAGTTGTTATTAGTCAAGCTTTCGCATCGTAGATTTTTTTGGTGGGGTATTTATTTTTGTTTTTGAACTTTATTTCGGAAATAGGCTTTAAAATAGAAAGAAACAAATTTTGTGAATCTAGTTCTCTAGAGGTCGAAATAGTGAATCATTTTCGGGTAGGGCCATTCAAAAAATACGTCACGCTTTTTCCTGTCATTTTTACCCTCCTCCTATTTAACTCTTTTTCTATAGTAAGTTTGCGTAAGTTCAAGACTGGCGTAACACTCGAGGTGACCTCCATCCGCCCCCTAAAATCGTAACGTATTTTTTGATCAGCCTCATATATGTATAATTGTATACCATGTTGTTTGAAAATAGTTTCTAAATTCAATTCTAGCTTCTTTTAATTAAAATTATTTCACTAGTATAGATACACTTTTGATAAGTCAAACTGAGGGTATCATCATTTAAGCATAGTTTGAAATAATAGATCTTGAATAATAAGACACATTTTACTTATAGCGTCGCAGAAGGTATGCATTCCCTAATTCGTATCGTGTCGTCATGTATACCAATATTTTATAAATCATACAGTTTATATTTTATTTTTTAAATAATGAGACTTAGAATTTAATTTTATACGTGTTTTGCAATTAATTAGAAAAACAGTACGCTGTGTTTGAACGTTCGGACAGTCCGTAAGGTTAACATGGTCAGGTTAAAAGTACGGAAAGTATATGAGTGTTTCCATTCCGTTCGATTTCCTTTCAATTTATTTAGGACTTAAAAAAAAATTTACTATGAAGTATCAAATATACGTATTTTTTCTTCGCCACGGAGGAAGCTTCATAGTAGTGAAAAATTCGAAAAAAATTCAATTTGTTTAATAAAACATTCCTGAATAAAAAATTTCGAATACAATCCTCCAAGAAATTGACCGAATGTATGTGTTATTCGAAATTTTAATTTTGTATTTAACCCTTCGAGGACAACGTGGGGTGTATGGCCACCCCAACGGAACAAAAAACGCATATTCGCTGCGTACAGGTTGCAGGAAGGCTTCCCGCATTGAGTACCTTCTCTTTCAGTGTTACTGAACCCCCTGACGCATTTTTTTTGCTTCTTTTTTTTTTATTTTAGGTATTTGGGATTGAATCCAAGTATTTCTCGAAACCCGGAAATGCACCATTAAAAATTTTAACGCAAAAAACAGAGTGGGGTGTGCAAACACCCCACGTTGCTCTATACGTCACACGATTCCACGTTGTCCTCGAAGGGTTAACATTATTTTGCCCCTCGAATGGGTAAACTACACGCACGCTTAGCGCGCGATTGATGATGCTAAGTTAATCAAAATGTATATATAAAAGAAGATATTTAACGTGAATTCAAAAGATTCTATTGCCAACGCAACTCGACTTTTTTTGCTTTAAAAAATATATTTTTACACCATTTACATAAAAGAACTACAGAATTTACAGCGTCATTATTAAACTGAAATGAATTAATTATTGTTTCAGTAAATATTCATTTAAATAAATGAAAAGTTTGCTTTTGTACGAGGTATATCAATAGATTCAATAGGATTTTTTCCCCCTAAATAGCTTAATAAAAAATCAAAATCTAAGAAAACAGGAGTATGTAAATTTGATAAAATATTGTAAAATTATATTGAACGTGTCCTGATATAATTTTTATATTTCTAAATAATTTTTGCACATTTGACTCAATGCCTTCATAAACTTAAATTTTTTGTATATGGATTTTAGAGAACAAAATCGTTTACGTCCTCTTCGTAGGATATGGTGGGGCGAGATGGACATAGTTGTCAGTTTCACGTCAGTATTTAAAATCTGCCAATTCAT
>CAKNYM010037092.1:32837-44410 GCA_932195095.1 Andricus curvator | reverse complement strand
ACAAATGTAATTAAAGAATAATGTCACTTATTTACAGAACACCTACAGCCCATTTGCTCCCTTGTTGCTGATACATAAAATCGGATAATATTGCGTACATGATAAGATCAAATAAAAATTAAACTATGTTTTTGTAATTCAGTTTGCACTTACCTTCTCGCATTCTTCATCTAGGCAGTTCTGCATCAATCTTCCGAATTTTCGCGAATGTCTGCGAACTATTGTTTAGGAACATGTTACCGACCGAATACACTAGCTACATTCTGATTACGCATTTCTAAACAAAGACTTCATTTGAATTCCGCGCCTAATGTATTTGGTACCTTAGGAAGTGTTTCACAGCGCCATCTTCACCTGACTTACCGGCCAGACTAAATACATCTAGATGGGAAACAACTACTTCGAAACTGAACGGAAGTCTGTTAGGACAAATGAAATTTCTGTGACATGGAAATTATGGCGCATGCCAGTTCGGATACCTAGACATTTGGATAAATGAAAAGTAGGAAAAATGAAATTTATGACAAATGATAATTCGGATGAATGTAAAATATGACAAACAGAAATTCTTCTAAATGAATATTAGGTTATGTGGAAGTTCGGAAAAAGTACATTTATGTCGAATACAAATTCGGAAAAACAGAAATTAGATTTAATGAAAATTAGGATAAATAAAGATTATGGTGAATAAAAATTCGAAAACACGAAAATTATGCCTAATGAGAATTCGGTACAATAGAAATTATGATAATTGGTCGTTAGGACAAATAGAGGTTATGTGAGTTGACAATTCGACAAAATAGAAATTATAATAAATAATCGTTCGGCAACTTGATTTTCGGTCAAATGAAACTTAGGTAATATGGAATTTGGGCTATATTCATGCGCCTCAAAATATTCATATTTTAAATTTTGGCCCTATATTTTTGGTATCCGTGTGTTGGTTCTGGGAAAACGGTTATCCTGTCATGTGGCGTCACTTCTAGCCTTAGAAGATTTTGATCTCTGAATCTGCAAAAATATTCTAAATTGTAAGATGCAAGATTTGCTTCTTGTCTATTATGATCCATACTGCGTGTTTCGAAAGCGTTTTGAAAAGCCGTTTGTTTAACGTTCGGTATTCCCGTTGAAGTCGATGGAAGATATCCATGATAAGAAGCTTGTTCTATCTCAGATGTCTTAGTTTGTGGCTGCTGTAAGAGGCTGATATTTTGACAACCATTTTTAATACTACTCGATGACCCAGCAGATGTCGATAAATCATCTGGATGATTATAAACGTTAATGTCAAAAGAAGGAAATCCTTGATCAATATGTGGTGGTTGGGGCCCATTTTGAGACTTTTGTTGAATTTTAGAAACCGGCTGCGTATTGAATGTTGAAAAAAGATTTGTTTTACTTGTATAAGGTTGAGCTCCAGAAGCAAAACTTCCTTGGTGCTGAAGAGTTGAGAATGAAGCATTATCAGGGTCCTGATTATTTGAACATTTTTTAGCGATTCCGTAGCCATCAGAATTGTGACTTCTTTGGCAATTCATTTTTTGTGAACCGCAATCAGGAAATATGGAACAGTGATTCCTTATAGTACTCTCCAACCTTCAAGTACTAGGCTTTATTAAGCCTTTTTGAAACTTCTTTTCGTTTGCAACATTTATTTTCTCTTCAATGATTGTTTTTGTGAATATTTTATTTGATGGATCATTAATCTGTCCCTTATCATCCAAGATAATTTTATCCAGATATTCCTCATCATCTGCAAATAAAGCCATTTAATTGCTTAACTGTCTGGATGAACTCTTTTAAAACACATTTTAAATATCTTAAAATCCGTTAACTTTCCTAAGAATTCTGGAAAATCTCTTAACATCTTTAGAAATTATTAAAATCTCCCAAAATATCAAGCAATTCTTTAAAATACTTCGAAATCCTTCTAAATCTAAACTTTATTAAGTAAACTGTAAAAGCAACGTACATGTAATGTGATACAAAAAAAGTACATCATAAATGTAAAACTAACATAATTATTGATAAAAAGTCATACTGATAAAAAAATTGCAAGACAAAGTTACGCAAGTGATCCTACTTTATTATTATTTATATATCGATTTATATTTTCCCTGACAGCTACTCGCATTTCCCTGCAAAATTATTTTCCCTGTCTACTCTGACATGTGGCATCCTGCCTCTACTGCAATGTGTCATTATTTCTTACTTAACTTCTAAATTCGATATTCCATCTAGTTTTTCCTTTATATTTGATATTTCAACAAATGCATACACAACTTAATGCCAAGACGAAATAGAATATCAGATATATATATATATATATATATATATATAATTTGAAAAAAAAAGTTAAACAACCACCGCAGGGTCCCACTAAGAGCAACTGCCATCCAACAAAATGTCAATAGCCCCCAGTAGCACCGCGGTAAATCAAATCCATGGCCACTTCTCACAACCGTGACATGGGTGGTCATAGGCAACGACAAAATCACAACGACAGGCCGGCGAAACCCTCGTGTGTCTTGAGGACACGAAGCGACCCAAGGATGACAGCTTTCTGCATCCATCTCGCAAGTGCCTTGGAATATTTTTGGCACGCGGGTATGGCTTTAAGGTTACGAACCAGTGATAGTTTCGCACCTCCGAGAGCACCTATCACAAGGACAATTACTTGTACCGAATATTTTGGGTACAGTCGTTGTAGCTCTCTTTTAAGGTCTTGATACCTCTCCTCTTTTTCTTTCTCCTTTGCATTGATGTTGTATTCGGACGGAGCCGAGAATTCGATCACGAATATAGTTCGTTTCTCGAAGTCTTGGAGAACAATGTCAGGCCTCGAGTGCGCAACGGAGACTGCTGCCCGAAAATCGTAGCTCCAGAAAATTTGGCACTTCTCGTTTCGGACAATCGACTCTATCTCCTTTGGAGCATTCGGCAGGGCAGGGTCGCGGCCAACACCGTGAGAGCGACAAAGATGGTAATAAAGCACTCTTAGGGCCGCATTATGTCTATAGATATACGTCGTTCCCGCGTGGGTCGGACACACTGATAGTATGTGTTCTAGGTACTCAGCGTGTGCATGACACGCTCTGCACCTATCACTGGGAACTTCTTGACATAAAATGCGCTCACGGTATGCTAAGGTGGAAATGATACCGTCCTGGCATGCGAAAATAAAACCCTCTGTACCTGAATTAAGCCCTGATGATTTGAGGAAAGCAAAAGTTTGCTCCTTCGACAAGGACTGTTTTTCAACATTTCTGTGAAAGTTTCCGTGCATTTTCTTGTCGAGTAGCTCTTGGTGAAAATTTTCAACCTCTGCTTTCTTCACTTTGGTTTTTAGAAATGAAGCATCTAGATGAAGTAATGCACTTTCCTCACTTCTGATGTTAACATTCAGGCCAAGGGTCTCGGCCGCTTGCTCAGCGGCTTTGTAAAGGAACGCTCCTTCGCCAAGCATCTCGTGGTTCCTGACCATCTTTAGGAGAGGGTCTCTGCCATTCGCAACGATGTAAGCTGTACTTGGAACAATCCGGTTATGAAGACACTGGAGATTCAGAAGTCCGCGTCCACCTTGACGGCGTGAAATGTATAATCGCGGAACCGAGGATATATATATATATATATATATATATATATATATATATATATTTTATTAAATATCAAATTATTATTATTCAAATTATTATGGAATCTCACATTGTTGCAAGATTGGAAAAGTTTACTTTAAAATCATCTACATTCTTTTTTGAAATTTTAGGAAATTATTTTTAAATATTTTCTCAAAATTATTTTATCAAAATGAATAATTAATTTAATTTTGCTTTAAAATCTTAAGAAAATATTTAAAATTTGATTTCAAAATCTTGAAAAATCTACACTTTCTTTGAAATGTCTTGAAATGTTTTCCAATCTTAAATCATTTTTTATCTTTACATAACCTCTAGTTTTAATTTGTATTGCAAGATTTAAAAAAAAATAAATAAAAAGAGATGAAAGAAAAAGAAGGCAACCTTCAACTCTTCTTCATCCTTCTTCTCAAAAGAATAATCAAAGAAGAAGAAAGGAAAAGAATTGAAGAAGAATAAGACCAATAAAAAGAAGAGCCCTGGTGGAAGAATTTTCACAAAAAAGTATAGAAAACTGAAACTATTTTTACAAAAATTTACGGATAAATACAATAAATTACAACTAAAATTAGAGAAAAGTACAACTTTTTTCTATTATTGAGATGAATTTTGTACTTTTTTTGTACTTGTTGTGTACATAATTGTATTTTATTTAGAATATTGCAATGAGATAATAAAAAATCGACATAAAAAAAAAACCTTGCGTTTGAAGTTTTTAAAAAATATATACCAATCGATTGGACACCATATATCTCATTTAAAATTATCTCATTGCAATGTTCTCAATATTTGCCATCCTAGGTCGAAAAAGAAAAACTTTTTGACTGCAAATAGAAATTTAACAATTGAGAAAGAATTGATCACGGTCATTGAAATGAAAAGATTCAATCCCTTGAAATGAAACCTTTTAAAACTTTTTGATTTAGAATTTTTCAACTTAAAGCCGTTAAACTGCGAAATTTTAACTTTTTTAAATCGTATATTTAAAATACATAAAAAAAATCCACGCTATTATTTTGAATGCTACGAATTGAAGAATGAATAAAAAAAATTATAAATTTCCAATCCTTCAATTGTCATTTATCAATCAAAAAATGTTGGTAACATTTTTTTAAATATTCTATTGAAATTGATTTTTCGAAATAAAAAATTATTTCAAATTTTCCCAGCAAAATCGAGTAAGTTTAAAATATATTTAGAAGTTTTGAAAAGATTCCAAAATCATTCAAAACCATTCGACCTAATTTTTATTTTTTTGAATTTCTATTTGGCGTGATTTTATTTTGTTGAGAAAATATTTGCCGGAAAAATAATTACTGCAACAGGAATTTTGCGAAAAATGAAGATTCTCCAAATTTCAAATTCTAGAAAGAAAATAAAATTACCGAAAATGTTTATTCTAGAAAATTTAAAACCCGAATTGATAATTTAAACTTTTTCTTGTATCGATTCAGCAACTCAATTTTTATTGGTAAAACTTAAAACTTGCATAATTTTTAAAAGCAAATTTTCAAAATTAAATACTTTTCAATTCTGAAGATTTACAAGTGAAAGTTCGACAATTTTAAAATTAAAAATTCTTGAATGTTGAAAATATAGAATTGCAATTTATACAATTTTCAAGAGTTATACAATTTTAAAGGGTATCATTTTGAACGTTTCCTTAATAGTTCAATTTTGAAGATTTACAATTGAAAATTCTCAGAACATGTATAAATAAAAATGTATGCATTCTGTGGAGAAAACCTATTGCTTGTTTGAAAGTTTATTCTGTTGGTTGAAAATTAATATTATATGTGAAAAAGTCATGTTTGATCAAAAAAATTCAACGATTTTATCAGAAATTTGTTCTTTTCAGGTTGAGAATTAATTTTCCAACTGATGATTTAACTATTAAATTTGTTGCTGAAAATGTATCTTTCTTGGGGATTACTATCAAAATTTAAAAAAATATATATTTTTGTATAGAGGGTTCTTTAATAGATATAAACAATAGGGTGTAGATAATAAAAAATCTAACGGAGATAATTATACTGTTTATAATAAAATCAACAGTATGAAAAAAGATTATCGATAATACCTTGGAAATTGTGGTTATGTGAGGCTCAGATTTATGTTTTGTGTCAAAAGATTGATAAAGAATGACCAAAAAATCATTTATGTTCATTGAGTATTTTTATTTATTAAGATTGTTATAAAAAATGAAACAAAAGAGTTTGTGAAGATTAAACAATGGTATTAATAGTTTGTATAGCTTCTGCGACAGTTGCAGGAAAAATTATGACACTGGTTGACCTGGATGATTTTTTAATAACAAATGAAAAGTCTAGACGTTTTTCTTCTAAAAATAGCAATTTTTAAAAAAATTCACGAAGAGAAGTTTTCATTCGATAGATGCTAAAAATGATTTTATAATAATTTTTGTTCAAAAGTAATTGAATTGTAAAAAAATTGCTCAAACAAATACTGACCAGCGTTTCGAAAAAATTACCAAGATATTCATAATCAAGGGACTTTTGTTGATCTTATGAACAAAAGGTATCTCGGGGACCTATTAATGCATACGGAAGTGTTAGTAGCGACTCGATTATTTTAGTTGGTTCATACAATTGAAAAAAAAATTAAAATTTTGGAATTAATTTCGATACAGTTACATTCATGAAGTTTATTGAAGTTCTCAAAGGAAAAATTGATTTTCATTTGATATCCAATACTTACTAATGAAATACTCTCTTTTCCGCTTCAGGTAAGCTTCAGCTACACATTGATCTTATCCTCCTAGGAATAATTTCGAATGACTGTAAAAGATCTTTCCTGTATTTATCCCAGACAGTGGATCTTGGGTTCCTACACGTAATTGGATCCGACTCGTCAGCACAAGGTCAGGTCAATAACCTCATGACATCTAGTTGTCACAACGGTTGGTATATTTCGCGATTCAATATGTTCAAATCGGTAGTTCAAAGGTAATCTGAAAGGTACTCACCCCTGTTGTTGGTGTTCTTACTGATCAATATTGTATGATGCGCATTGACATCATAACCAATGATCAGTGGCCAACCTTTCGATCTCCAATACTTCACCAAACGTCTCCATTCCTCTGATGGGCCTAGAGAATCGAATGGCAGATATGCTGAGCAAATGACCATGGGCTGACGTCTTCCTCCTCTTTGGTGCTCGATTTCAATCGCTACTAGGTCTTTAGTGCAGAACCTAGCTAAACAAATATAATCATCCCTTCTGAAGTGAATGGCTGTCCTAGGGTTTTCATCAGTTCTATTGTAGATTATAGAATCGGATATCTGGCGTTTATCTTCCTATTCTGCCTTGTAATACCAATATTCTTGAATTAGAGCTGATGTAGACCTTGGCGTCTTTTTTCGCATCCATGATGGTCCACTCCTCCACATTTAACGTGGGGTTTTGGACTGCCAACCTTTTAAAAATGGATGATGGTTCCTCGGAAGTTCCAGGCATCCATGCCATAAACTTGACAGGCTTGGGAAGGTCCTTTGAAACAGTTGTTATGATGCTCGCACTTTCTCATGGTTTCAAACCACCTAATGGCTCGATGACCCATCTCCTAGATATCTTATCTGAGTAGATGACGGTAAGCAAGTTGCTTTTAAAATGACAATCCTCAACCTTAGGGATAATTTCACCAGGTTTCACCTTGGCGATCAAAATCTCGAGGGCTGCCTCAATAGCGATTGCTTTTTCCGAATTGAGCTACTCTTGTGAGAATCTCTTCTGTATTATAGTCAATTTCAGGTGCCTTTGATGGGCAAGGCTGTATGATTGATTTGGATCAACAACCCTGTCCCTCTTAGCTTCCCTCTCTTGAATAGGAGTGCTGCCATCAGACTGGAACCCTTTAGGGGTCCCTGAATGAAAGTTTGTTTCACTTTGCAACAGAAGCTGCTGGCGATGGTACCTTCTTTTATAACAAAACTGTATCTCTTTTTCTCGAAGCTATTTTTGGACCCAACACCCTCAGTACCTTTAGCCTCGTTTATGTGACTAAGTAAAGTCTTATTTCCAGCCGTACCACTCGAGGTACTAGGAATAATAAAGACCCCTTGTTGATTCATATTTGATTTAACCAATCGTTGGTTCCCATCTTCCCGAGACAAAAAGTAATCATAGAGGGGGTCATTGAAGACTCCCCTCCATATGTTTGTTTTGATTTCGGCATTCATTTCATTCCCACTTGCAGCTGAGGAACTAAAGGGTTTTCAGGAGATAAAGACCCAGTTTCGGACTGCAAACTTAATTCTGCAAGAGAAGAAAACAAAAAATATAAATGGTTGAATTTTCAAATTTCATTCGCAATAAATCTACATTTTATATTCTTCTTCTTCTTTAACGTCCAACATTCAAATTTGAACAACACATTCTTCAATGTCTCCATATAAACTTAAAAAAAAAGAGGAGACAAAAAAAGGCAATCTTCAAATTCCCTTCCTCCTTGTTTTCAAAAGAAGAATTAAAGAGAGAACAAATTTTCAGAATGATGAAAGAAGAAATAAAAGAAGAATAGAACGGAAGAAATAAAAAAAAAGAAATAAAGAAACGATGTGAAAAAATAGAGCATCTTGCATAAATTCTTGGAAATTGTCCAAAACAAAGAATTCAACGATAAAATTTGAATAACACACTCGTAAATGTTTCAATTAAAATTTTGGTTTAAAAAAGAGGAAGAAAAAAAAGGTTGCTTCCAAATCCCCTTCCTTTTTTCAAAGGAAGAATTAAAGAAGAAGAAAGACAAAAATAATTATAGAAGAACGAGGATTAAAAGAAGAGGAAAAAAGGAAGAAATTAGAAGCAATAAAGACAGAACGGAAGAAAGAAAGTGAAAATTGCAATATCCTGCTTAACCACGATATTCTTGGAAATTAAGAAAAAAAACAAGAATCCAACCATCAAATTTGCATAAAACGCTCCTAATGTCTGAATTCAAATTAAAAAAAAAAAGAAGGCAACCGTTAAATCTTCTTCCTTCTTTAAAAAAAAAAACAAGTAAAGAAGAAGAAAGAAAATTAATTAAAGAAGAAATAAAAGAAGAATGGAGAGAAAGACAGATGAAGAGAGAAGAAAGAAATAATGAATGTGGAAGATTAGAAAAATGATTGAGAAGAAAAAAGAACAGTTAGAAAAGAATAGGAAGAAAAATTGAAAAGAAGAATTGAAAGGAGGAACAAGAAACAACGAAAGAAGAACAAATAAAGAAAGAAAAAAGCATTCTTTAGTGTCTCAATTCAAATTGAAAGAATAATATCGTGACAAAGAGACTAACATTAAAAACAATTTTTATCATAATAAGCAATAATTGTTGTGAAAGATTCAGGTGTATCGCATTTTCCTAAATACATTGTTATTATTTTCTCAACTCGAAAATTCGTCTTTTTACATTCTAATCAGAGAAGCGATTAGATTTGTGTAATACTTTCTCAATCATAAAAAGCTGGAAAAGCTGGAGAAGGTGAAAAAGCTGGAGGAGGTGGAGGATCTGTAGTAGGTGGAGAAGTTTGAGGAGGTGGAAAAGCTGGAGGAGGTGGAGGAGCTGGAGTAGGTGGAGGAGCTGGAGATAGTGGAGGAGCTGGAGTAGGTGGAGCAGTTGGAGTTGGAAAAGCTAAAGGAGGTGGAGGAGCTTGATTAGGCGGAGAAGCTGGCGAATGTGGAGGAGTTGGAAGAGGTGGAAAAGCTGAAATAGGTGGAGGAGCTGGAGGAGGTGGAGGAGTTGGAGTAGGTGGAGAAGCTGGAGTAGGTGGAGGAGTTGGAGGAGGTGGAAAAGATGAAGGAGGTGGAGGAGCTGAAGTAGGTGGAGTAGTTGGAGGGGGTGTCGAAGCTGGAGTAGGTGGAGGAGTTGGATGTCGAAAAGCTGAAGGAAGTGGAGAAGCTGGAGTAGATGGAGGAGCGGGAGAAGGTGGAGGAGTTGGAGTAGGTGGAGAAGCTGAAGTAGGTGGAGGAGTTATAGGAGGTGTAAAAGCTGGAGGAGCTGGGATAGGTGGAGGAACTGAAGAAGGTGAAGGAGTTGGAGTAGGTGTAGAAGCACATTATTTTACCTTTCTGGACAAACTTTTTTTCGGTAAGGTTGTATTCACCAAAACGGCAAATTTTTCAACTTTATTGAACGATATTATTGAACGGTACTTTCAGATGCTGTAACGAGTGTTTAGAAAAAAAATAATTCGCGATGTAATTTAACCCCGAACATAGAAAAAAAACCCTATCGGATTCGGATTCAGCGCACCAAAAACCTTCGGATAAGTATTGTCTCGTTTATGGGTTATTCGTTTTTTGAAATTGTGTAGGCCTGTGAAATTCAACTATTAGGTTCAAAAATTCCACTAAAAATAAAAGTATTTGGTTGAAAATTCATGTACTTTGTTAAAAATTCATCATATTGGTTGAAAATTTATCTTCTTGGTTGAAAATGTGATTTTCTTGGTTGAAAATCAGTTTTCTTATTAAAAGATAATTTTGTTAATTAAAAATTGACTACATTTTTGGTCGAAATTTTTTGTTTTATAGACACTTAATCTTTTGGGTAGAAAATTCATTCGTTCGGTTGAAAGTTAACTATTGCGTGCAAAATTTAAATTATTTGCTTAAAAACGTATTTCTCTAGCTGAAAATTAAACTATTCTATTTTGTTGTGGGAAATTTTTGTTTTAAATTATAAATTCATCTATTTTTTTAGAAATTTGTCTTTTTTGGGTAAAATTAACATTTTTGGTTGTAAATTAATGTATTTTCTTACAAATTATTCTTTTTTAGTAGAAAATTAGTCTTTGGAACATTAGTTTTCTAATTGGAAATTAATTTTTTTAAATTAAAAATTGCACTATTCCATTTTTCGTCGATTTTGTTTCGTTTTGTTAGACATTTATTTTTTTGGTTCAGAATTCATCTGTTAGGTTATATGATTTGAGAACTATTTGATTAAATTTTCAAGATTGTAGCTAATCGTCAATAGCGAGTGGAAAACCTTTTTTGGTTCAAGATTCAACTACTTAGTTGAAAGTGGAACTACTTTGTTAAAAATTCATTTTTTCGGTTGATAATTCATCATTTTAGTTATTTTTTTTTTAAATTCTTCAGTTGAAAATTCAACTATTTGATTGACAAATTTTATGTTTCTTTGAAAGTTAGTCTTTTATGGTAGAAAATTCATGTACTTGGTTAAAAATTAAACTTTGTTGATAGAAAATTAATCTTTTTGGTTCGAAATTAATTTCTTCGGCTTGAAAATTAGTTTTTTTTTGTATTGAAAATTAATTTTTTCAACTGCAAATTTAATTATTTCTTGTTTGGTTGAACAACAATCTTCGTCAGTTGGAAATTCAACTATTTCTTTGAAAATGTCTGTATTTTGTTGAAACTTTGTATTTCGTGGTAGAATATTAATCTTCTTGGCGAATAATTCACCTTTTTGGTTGAAAACACAGGCCGACAAGATTTTCAACCCCAAAACCAGACAATAATTATCCGAAGTACCTCTCTTACACAATGAAGTTGAGTACTTTGCCGTTTTCGTGATAGAGGTGGAGGAGGTGGAGTAGGTGGAGCAGTTAAAGGAGGTGGCAAAGCTGGTGGAGCTGGAGGTGCTGGAGTAGGTCGAGAAGCTAAAGTAGGTGAAGAATTTGGAGGAGGTGGAAAAGCTGGAGCCGGTGGAGGAGTTGGAGGAGGTGGAAAAGCTGGAGGAGGTGAAGGAGCTGGAGGAGGTCGAGGATCTGGAGAAACTGTAGGAGTTGAAGTAGGAGCTGGAGTAGGGGGGAAAGCTGGCGTAGGTGAAGGAGTTGGGGGGGGGAACTGGAATAGGTGGAGGAGCTGGAGAAGGTAGAGAAGTTGGAGGTGAAAAAGCTGGAGGAGGTGGAGGAGCTGCAGTAGGTGGAGGAGCTGAAGAAAGTGCAGGAGTTGGAATGGGTGGAGGAG
>CAKNYM010037092.1:0-32827 GCA_932195095.1 Andricus curvator | reverse complement strand
AAGTGCAGGAGTTGGAATGGGTGGAGGAGCTGGAGTAGGTGATGGAGCTGGAGGCGAAAAAACTGAGGGAGGTAGAGGAGCTGGAGTAGGCGGAGAAGCTGGCATGGGTGAAGGAGTTGGAGGAGGCGGAAAATCTTAAATAGGTGAAGGAGCTGGAGTAGGTGGAGGAACTGGAGTAGGTGAAGAAGCTGGAGTAGGTGGAGGAGTTTGAGGAGGAGTTTGAGAAAAGCTGAAGGAGGTGGAGAAGCTGAAGTAGCTGGAGGAGGTGGAGTAGGTCGAGGAGTTGGAAAAGCTGGTGGAGCTGGAAGTGCAAAAAAAATTGAAAGCAACAATTATTCTCTTTTGGTAGAAAATTAATCTTTTTGGTTGAAAATTCATTTTCTTGGTTGAAAATCAGTTTTTTTATTGAATGTTAATTTTTTTAATTAAAAATTGACTAATGTGTTGTCCAAATTTTTTGTTTGATACACATTTGCTCCTTTTGGTAGACAATTCGTTTGTTCAGTTGAAAAGTTAACTATTGCATTCAAAATTTATATTATTTGCTTACAAACTTATTTCTCTAACTGAAAATTAAACTGTTCTATTTTGTTGTTGGAAATTCTTTTTTTATTTATAAATTCATCAAGTTCATCAAATTCATCAAGTCAAGTTAAAACTTTAACTATTTTTTTTTTTTGAAATTTTTGTTGTTATACATTTTTTTAGCTTTTGTTTTAAAATTCAACTATTCAAGTTGAAGATTCATCATTTTATTTTAAAATTCATCTTTTTCATTTAAAAATTGTGTTAAAAAAATTCGAGTCAGTTTGAAAGATATTTAGCTCTTTTAGAAGTTTGGAAGTTAAGTATCTCTTAAACTGACTCGAAATATTCCTAACATTTTGAAAAATCTTTCGAAAGTAAACAAATTGCGCTTAAATCTTCCAGATATTTTGTAAATTTGTAGAAATATTTTTAAATTATAAAAATATTTTGAAATATTTTGAAACTTTTTCAAATTTTCTTTCGAAATTAATTTTTCAACATAAAAATTAATTGAAAATTTTTCCAGGAATCTCAAGAATTTTTTTAATTATCTTGAAACCTCTCAAACTTCTTAAAAAGCTTCGAACGTTTTTTTGAAATCTTCCAAAATTTACATTTCGTTAAAAATTTTTGGAAATCTTGTCAAACTTAACATCATTTTTTAACAATTTTCAGGACTTTTAAACCTTTTAAAAATCTTGTAAAATTCCTTGAATTCTTCCAAAATTTTAATTGAAATTCTGAAAAATTAAAAAACTTGCCTTCAAATCTTTCAGATTCTGTTTTGGCAATTCTGGAAATCTTTTTAAATATTAATTTTTTTTTAAATATTATCTTAAAATTAATTTTTTGAAAATAAAAAATCAGTTCAAATTATCCCATGGATTATGAGAAAATTTTTTTTTATCGTAAAACCTTTTGAAATTTGTTATAAAATTTTGATATCTTACTAATGGAAAGATTTTGCCATGAATTCAAACAAAATTTTTTAATGATCGTGAATCCCTTCAAAATCCTTAAGAAACTTCAAAAATTGTTTTCCAAATATTCAAAAATGTACATGCTACAAAACATTTGAAATATTTTCAGCTTTTAAATTAATTTTGAATCTTTTGAAAAATTCGAAATGTCTTAAACTTGCTCGCATTTTTTTAATAAATCTTTGTTATCTTGCTAATTGAAAGATTTTGCTTGAAAATATTTCCCATTCATTTTCGAAATTTTAGAAAATGATTTGAAATCTTTTGAAATCTTTCTCAATTTTCTCTTAAAATTTATTTTCAAAATAAAAAATCAGTTTACAGTCTCCCAGGAATATTAAGAAATTTTTTTAGCATCTAGAAACCTTTTAAAATTATTAAAAATCTCCTTCATGTTTGAAATCTTGTAAAATACATTGATTATTATTATTGACAATATATATATAATTCAGTCAACCTTACATTTCCTCAGCCAAAAAAAAAATTAATTTTTACCAGTTGCATTTTTAACCATGACAGATTACGTTTATTCAGGAAGAGACGAATTTTCTACAAAACAGTAAAAAATTTTCACACGAAAATATGAATTTTGAACGAAATAGATGAATTTTCTACCAAAAAATGCGAATTTTCAACGAAGTTGTGACATTGTCAATCAAAGAAAGATAGTTGAATCCTCGACCAAAAAAGATTAATTTTCAGTCAGTTGCATTTTTAACCAGGAGACACAAATTTTCATGAATATAGTGAAATCCTCAACAAAAACAGATTAATTTTCTAACCAAAAAGACGCATTTGCAACTGAATAGTTCAAATTTTATCTTAAAAAAGATTTTTCAGTCATGAAAGAAAAAAAATGTAACACAAATTATTATTTTCGGGGATAAATAATTTAGAATATAAAAAAAAAATTTCGAATAAACATTTCTTTTTTAAATTTATTTGTTTATTTATTTTTAAAGTTAAATAAATATATAATTTTCTTAAGATTCTTGAGAAAATTCCAAAGTTTTATTTAAGTTTTCAGATATGTCGAGAAAGTATATTTTTTTATTTTTCAGGGTGTTGATAAATTTTAGGAAAAATTTGAGTCAGTTTAAAAGATATAGAAGTTTCGAAGATTAATATCTCTTAAACTGACTTGAAATATTCCTAAAATTTAGAAAAATCTTTTAAAACTAAAAAAATTGCTCTTAAAACTTCCAAATATTTTCGAAATTTGTAGAAATATTTTGGAACGTTTTGATACTTTGTCACATTTTCTTTAAAAATTAATTTTTGTAAATAAAATGTCATTACAAATTTTCGCAGAAATTTGAAAGTTTGAAAATTCTTAAAATAATCTGAAATTTTTTTCCAAATCTTCCAACATTTTATTTGAAGTTTTGAGAAAGCTTTTCAAACTTGAAAGCATTTTTTAAAACCATTTTCGAAACTTTCAAATCTTCGAAAAATATGTTTTAAAATTCTTTGAATTTTTCCTACAATTTCCTTAAAATTCTGAAAAATTAAAAAACTTGCCTTCAAATCTTCCAGATTCTGTTTTGACAATAAATTTTGGAAATATTTTGAATTTGTTTAAAATTCTTTTTAAATATTTTCTTACAATTAATTTTTTGAAATAAAAAATTAGTTTGAATTATCCCATGCATTTTGAGAAATATTTTTTTTATTGTGAAACCTGTCAAAGTTTTTTTTTTCAAATTTCTTATAAAACTTTGTAATCTTGCTAACTGAGCATTTTTTCTTTGAAATCGTCCACATTTCTTTTCGAAATTTTAGGAAATAAATACAAATGTTTAAATATATTTGTCAAATTTCCTTAAAAATTAATTTTTCAGAATAAAAAATCAGTTCTAATTCTCCCAGGAAGTTTAAGAAATGTTGTTGTTACCGTAAAACCTTTCCAAATCTTTAAGAAGCTTCAAAATTTTTATTTCCCAATATTTATTTTCGAAATTTTAGGAAATAAATACAAATTTTTAAAAGCATTTGTCAAATTTCCTTAAAAATTAATTTTTCAGAATAAAAAATCAGTTAAAATTCTCCCAGGAATTTTAAGAAATTTTTTGTTACCGTAAAACCTTTCCAAATCTTTAAGAAGCTTGAAAAAATTTATTCCCAAATATTGAAATGTGTAAGTTTTTTCAAATCTTACATTTTTGAAATATTTTCAAGTTTTAAATTAATTTTGAATATTTTTAAAACATATAAAACATATAAAAAATATTTTTTATTATCGTGAAACCTTTCTAAATGCTTCAGAAGCTGCAACATTTTTGTTTAGAAATATTCAAAAATGTACATTTTTTTCAACTTTTTCAGAATCTTTTTAAGTTTTAAATTAATCTTGACTCTTTTTAAAACTTCTAAATGTCTGTCAAACTTGATCAAATTTTTTTATAAAACTTTATAATTTTGCTAATTGAAAAAATTGGTTCTGAAATCGTCCATATTCTTTTTCGAAGTTTTAGTAAATAATTTAAAATTTTGTGAAATCTATGTCAATTTTCTCTTTAAATTTATTTTTCTAAATAAACAATCAGTTTAAAATTTCCCAGGAATTTTAAGAAATTTCTTTATCATCGTGAAACCTTTCAGAATCTTTTAGAAGCATCAACATTTTTTATTTCCAAATATTCAAAAATGTACGTTTTTTTCTAACTTCTATGAAATGTTTTCAAGTTTAAATTAATTTTGAATGTTAATAAAACTTCTAAATGTCTCTAAAATTTGATCGAATTTTTTCATAGAACTTTGTAATCTCGTTAAATAAAAAATGTCTTAAAATAATCTGAAATTTTTTTCCAAATCTTCAAAAATTTACATTTTATCGGAAATGTTGGGAAATCTTTTCAATCTTGAAGTCATTTTTTAACCATTTTCGAAACTTTCAAACCTTCCAAAAATATCTTTTAAAATTCTTCGAATTTTTCCAAAATTTTTCTTGCAATTCTGAAAGATCAAAAAACTTGCCTTCAAATCTTCCAGATTCTGTCTTGATAATTAATTTTGGAAACCTTTTGCAATGTTTAAAATTTTTTCTAAATATTCTTTTAAAATTAATTTTTCAAAATAAACAATCATTTTAAATTATCCCATGAATTTTAAGAAATATTTTTTATTATCGTGAAACCTTTCAAATTTTTTTTTCAAATTTCTTATAAAACTTTGTAATCTTGCTAATTGAACATTGTTTCTCTAAAAACGTCCACATTCTTTTTCGAAATGTTAGAAAATAAATAAAAATGTTTTAAAATATTCGTCAATTTTCCCTTAAAATTAATTTTTCAAAATAAAAAAATCAATCTAAATTTTCCCATCAATTTTAAGACATTTTTTTATTATCGTAAAACCTTTATGAATCTTTAAAAAGCTTCAAAATTTTTATTTCCAGATATTGAAATATGTAAGTTTTTTTAAAACTTACATTTTTGAAATATTTTCAAGTTTCAAATTAATTTTGAATATTTTTAAGACTGCTTTTAACTTTTAACTAACTTTTAACTAACTGCTTTAACTTTTAACACTGTCTCTTAAATCTGATCGAATTTTTTATAAATCTTTGTAATCTTGCTAATTAGAAGATTTTGCTTGAAAATCTTTCCCATTCTTTTTCGAAATTTTAGAAAATAATGTAAAATCTTTTGTAAATCTGTTCAAATTTCATATATTTTTTAAATCATTTCTAAAACATTTAAACCTTCTAAATATCTTTGAAAATTATTTTAATTTTTCCAAAATTTTTCTTAAATTTCTGAAAAGTAGAAAAAAAATGCCTTAAAATCTTTCAGATTCTGTTTTTACAATTTTGGAAATCTTTTGAAACAATTTAAAGTCTTTTTAAATATTCTCTTAAAATTAATTTTTCAAAATAAAAAATAAGTTTAAATTATCCCGTGAATTTTCAAAAATATATTTTATTATCGTGAAACCTTTCTAAACGCTTCAGAAGCTTCAACATTTTTATTTACATATATTCAAAAATGTACATTTTTTTAACTTTTAAAAATCTTTTTAAGTTTTAAGTTAATTTTGACTCTCTTTAAAATTTCTAAACGTCTGTTAAACTTGATCAAATTTTTTTATAAAATTTTATAATCTTGCTAATTGAAAAAATTGGCTTTAAAATCGTCCATATTCTTTTTCGAAATTTTATTAAATAATTTAAAATGTCGTAAAAAATCGATGTCAATTTTCTCTTCAAATTTATTTTTCTAAATAGAAAATCAGTTTAAATTTTCCCAGGAATTTTAAGAAATTTCTTTATTATCGTTTTTTCTAACTTCTTTGAAATGTTTTAAAGTTTAAATTAATTTTGAATCTTATTAAAACTTCTGAATGTGTCTTAAATTTTATCTAATTTTTCATAAAACTTTGTAATCTCGCTAATAAAAAATGTCTCTTTTAAATCGTGCATATTATTTTTCGAAATTTTAAGAAATAATCTAAAATGTTTTAAAATGTTTATCAATTTTCTTTTCTTTTTTTAGAAATCTTCAAAAATCTACACATTACATTTTTTATTTCAAATTATTTTAAAAAACTTGCATTTCTCATAAGCCTGAAGTTTACAGACTTTTTATTTTAAACTAGAAAAAGGAACGACAGCTCCAACTTCTGAAATTTTTTACTATCAAAAAATTTGTCTTGAATTCTTCGAGTTTCTTTGAATGAATCTTATTGTCCGTATCGATAATTTAAAACGATCGAAATTTAATCCCTCTTGGGCAGAAAATGGTTCTTATTGGCACCCCTGCTTTGGAAAAATTATTTATAAACAAATTTTTGTAATAAAATTATAACAACTTGGCAGGAATGGATGTACTAGAGAAATAATCGTCAATAAACCTTACAATAAATGATCGTTAATAATAAGCTGCTGAATTGTGGAAAATTTTATTAACGAGAGAAAACAAAATTTAATGAAGTATTCGAAAGAGTTATTTTGAATGTTGGAACGTGTTTTTTGAGAACACCTTATCTCTACAGAAGTCGTGACTTTGATAATTTTCATGAACAGGTGCTTCGTAGTCATGTGCGTGAGTCCGATAAAATTTGATACAACAAAACAAAAATTAGAAATACTAAATTTATTTCACTAAAATTAATTTTTTTGATGAAAATTTGTATGTACATTTAAATTTAATAACATTTTTTGGTATACAGAACTCCGGACTACGACTTTGGCTATTTGTACCTACCGAAATTTCGAATTATCAATAATAATGATTAGGCTGAGTGATAATGTTCTTTTTTTCTCTCAAAGGCTGACTATGATTAAATTAGTAAAAAATAACGGTTAGATTACTCGATGCAAATGCTATTTTACTAATATTTTAGAAAGTTGGCCTACTTAATGAGGGGACCAAATAATTATTTAAATATTTTAGTAAACCTATCAAACTGATTGACACAAAATTTTAGCTGGACATTCACAGGAACATTTTCTGGTGCTGTTTTTCCGAAATGCATACTAACTTTTGTAGTTTACAAAATTTGGCATTTTTTATCGTGAAAAAATTGAAATTTTTCTTCTTTGTGCACGGATGCAGTCGAATTTATTCCTTGAATTTACATAAAATGTTAACTGCAAGCGTATGCTATAACTTTCCGATGAAATTTTGTAAGAATTGATAATATAATAATCAGTTTGTAAAATTTTATAGATTTCATAATATGAAGATGATTTTATTAAAGTCACTGTTTAGAATATGAATAGTGTTTATAATATAAATGCATCTAATAAAATCTTCAACAGCAACAAAATCATTCAAACAACTCATATATAATTTTTAACTAAAAATGCATCATTGTATTCAAAGAAGATGGATTAAATGAATTGAAGTTCATTCATTTCATATCAGTCAATTTTTTTGTTTTTTTAATATTGACGTTACGTAGTTCAGATTAATCACTGACACTATTGTCAATCATATATTGAATTATATAAAAAATGAAAATCTTAAACTCTCATTAAAAAATATATTTGAAAATTTTAATATCATATAAGGATCATTTTTATAATTATTTTCATCTTTAATTTATCTTCAAAAAGTAGTAGTAGAAACTTCGCCAAATACAAGTAAATGAAGTTATATATCATTAACATTAATTGATTATGAATAATAAACAAACAACAAAAAATGTTCATATTTTTTTGTATAAAAAATGATGCACGTGTATTGAATGTACGTTTCTCCTGCTTTATCTTGTTTTTTTCGGTTTCACGTTGCGTATGTGTATTCGTTTATAGCTTCCTCCATGTCGTAGATATGATGCATGTTGGCTTATGGGTGGGGGAAAAAGAGTTGGTATATAAGTCGCGACTGAAATAGAAGAGGTTGTCTGTTTTTGAAAAAATAAAAATTAAATACAATAAAATGAATTTCTCAATCTTCGTTTTTTTCATTGTCATGTATGTGGTTTTTCTCGACGTTGCTGTAGTGGTAGCCTGCCCGCGCGAGTGTTCTAAAGTTGGATTCTGTTGTCATCATTGCAAACCCATCGGTAAGTCGAGAAATTATTACTGACTTTAAGTGATTTTTTGTTTTGAAAAATTCATTTTTGAAGACTTTAAATGAAGAAGTTAGAAGCTTTTTAAGAATTTCGGAAGATATCGTGAATTTATTTTTTTAATATTATAAGGTTAATGTGAAATATTTTTTGCTTCCTCATAGAGGAAGCTTTGTATTCGTAACATTTTTGAAAATTTTTAAATTTTTCTAATTAAACGTTCCTCAATTTAGAAATGTCTAATACAATGTTCTAAGTAATTGTCCAGTTGTGTGTGTTTGCGGATGCGTGTTGGGATGTGTGGATGTCACACTTTTTTGTGAACACGATAACTTGAAAACGGTTAAAAATGAATTCATGAAATTGGCAGGGTTATCTTCCAATACTAATACCTTGAAATTAAGCAAAGGATTTCTAGAAATATTTAATGCATCTTTTTAGCACTTTATAATATTTTGAAAATGGATTTCTTATAGTAAAACCTACAATATCACAACATTTCATTAAAGAGTAAGAAAGTTATGGTCATTTATATTATATTAAATATCGATTTATTTGGTTAAAAATTGAATTGTTCCACTTCATCGATTTGTTTGCAAATTCATATGATTTGGTTGAAAACTAATTTTTGTAGCCATAAATGTAACTATTCTGTCTTAAGCTAAAGTTTTATCTTTCAAGTTGAAAATTCAACTATGTGCTTATAAAATTATGTATTGTATCGAAAAATCTTCTTTTTTGGTTCTAAAATTATTTTTTGAACTGCAAATTTAATCATTCTCTTTTTTTGTTAAAGATTGATAGTTTTTGTTAGAAATGTACTCTTCTGAGTTGGAAATTTATCTGCTTGGTTGATAATTTAACTATGTCGTTGAAAATTCATTTTACTTGGTTAAAAATTAATTTGTTTGAATTTAAAATATAACTATTTTATTTAAAGTTGATGCGAGAATAGAAAAAAGGTGTTGATTCGGGATGAATCGATTGACCTATAATATTGACACATTTTATTGAAGAGTAAGGAAGTTATACTCATTTATAATATTTGAAATATCTGTTTCTAAGGAAGGTGATACCGCGATTACACTTGAATCAATAACCCAATTTAAATCTCGAATGTTTGTACAACGCCAGTTCAGTAATGAATACCTCGACTAGCAGCACATAAGACCTAATTTTTCACTTTCATTTTTCTTCATGTATATTAATATAGTGAATGAAAACTCAACTGCGTTAAGGGTTTTGGTTAAATCTGACTTTGAAATTTTTTGATAGGTACCGCACTGGCTCAATATATATATTTTTCCTAAGTATTTGAGAAGGAATGAATAAAAACTTGTCAGATATCCGGGGTTTCACGAGATCCTCGCATCAATAAAATTTAATGAAGTGAAGCCTGTTGCTGAGTAAATCATTATTTTTACGGAAAATTTTAATTTTCCGAAATGGAGAAATCTGCGGATAGCAGGCGACAGCTTTTGAACGGTGTGAACCGTTAGCAAATTTATTTTTCAACTCACAATTTTGACATCATAGAAGCATTCTCCTTATCGACCGCGAGTCCAGGCTTCGAGTCAGCGCGAAGGCTAGCGAATTTGACAGCTAGCCTGCATACCTTGTTTGCTGATTACAACTACAGTCTCATGGTCTTCACACACACAGGACATGTCAATTTTCGACCCTTTTTTCTGCATTTTGCGACGTATTTCGCAAAATTGAGGTTCACGATCATCAATTCGTGAGTCTTAGAATGCATGATGACGTCTGATAATCCTTCTATGATGTGAAAATTGTGAGTGAAAAAATAAATTTGCGAACGGTTCTCGCCGTTCAAATGTTGTCGTTTGCTAACCGAGGATCTCGCAAAACCCCGGATAGTTGAAGAGTTTTCTTTCTTTCCTTCTCAAATACTTGGGTTTCACGTATGAAGCATAATGATAATTCAGGAGAGAATATTATAATGTATGTAAAGTATTTGACATACATTAGTTAAGTACATCTGGATCGTTTGAACTGTTATTCAAATAAAAAGTAAAAACACATAAATCTAAGTAATTATGAGTTACCTGTGAACTTAAGAATCTCACGTCTGTAGATCTCAAAGTAGGATGTTACCTTATGATTCAAACAAAATAGCTGCTATCACGATTACTACCCTAATAGCACGGAGCGCACCTGGAACGTTCCCGGGACGCATGAAAGGTCCGCCCCTTTGGAACGTTACAGGGACATTCCACTAACATTGCATGCTATTAGGGCACCAAAGGAGGTTACCTGTTTTCATATCAAGGAATTACGCCACCGATCTTTTGGCCGTGTCGCATTTTAGATTTTATGTTGAACTATGTTTGATTTTGGCTATTTACAGCATTTTTACTCTATTTAAATTATTTATCAAATCAGTTCTAAGAAGTTCACAGCGAGCCGGATTTGAACAAAATAATGAAATGGAATAATGAAAAATATTTTTACTTCCAGGTGGCGGAAAACATAAGTGTAAATAAAAAAGTCAAGAGCTTGAGCTATGTTCCGGATACAAGATGTTATTGGCGCGATACAGGCAGATAGAACCTTAATTGTTCTTCATTCTTCTTCTTTTTCTTCAAAATCTTCAAGCCTAAGCTCTACTGTTCTGAGTATTGAAACACAATGTAGTTTTCCGATTTTCATGCTGGAAACAATAAATAATTTATAAAAACTTAAAATATGTTAAATATGTTAAACTCTAAATATGTGCACTGTTTTCGTATTCAGAAGAAAATGTTCGGAACAATACCGACCTAATTTTTGATAGTTAATTCGAAGTAACTCGTATTTATAATTTCATGGAAACCAATTTTAAGATACATATTTTCGCATAATTCACTTTCTCTTCTAATAATTCAGTCTTTCAGAGCACTAAAGCAGTTAAGAATATTTGTAAAGTTTGAATCTATTATAACATCAACATTTATGTATGTGACGTGGAACTCTGGTATCCTTTGTGTATTAAAACTAAAATTATTATTTTTTACCGGTTCTGGAGGTAACTTGTGTGATTATTTGAGACTTTTATATATATTTGATTATTTTGCCGATAGGTGCTTGGGATTTGTCCAGGTGAAAGTAGGAGGGGTGGTTTTTGGGTGAATATTTCAAATTTCTAAAATTTCTAAGTGTTCTGCATGGAGGCACTTGGGATTTGTTCAGGTCAAGGTAGAAGAACTGGTGAAAATGGTGTTGATGAAATTTATAATGGGACCGGAAATACAACTTGGTGTTCTAAAGGTCACTTGTGTACATATTTCAAATTTAAGAATGCTTTTGCGTGTTTTGCGTGGGGATACTCAGTTTTTTCGTTTTTTTCTTAAATATTATTATTAGGCTAGGAATATAACTTGTGGATATTTAAGGGTGACTTGTGTGATTATTTTAATTTTTCAAAAATATTTGGTGTTCTGCGTAGAGGAACTTGAGACTTTTTTCAGGTAAAAGTTATAGGGGTGGTCTTAGCGGGCTGTTGAAATATATAATGCGACAGATAATATAACTTGGAGTATCTTAAAGGTGACTTGTGTGATTATTGCAAATTTAAACCATTTTTTTTCGTTTTTGTGCCTGAAAGCGTTCAGGTAAAAGTGTTAAGGGTTGTCTTATGTGGTTTTTGAATATTATTATGGGGTCCAAAATATAACTTGGAGTGTTCTCTACTACGGGGCTATTGGGTCATGAAGTCATAATGGATCCTTCATTCCCCGCACGTTTCTTCTCTTCTTACTAATCAAGGTAATTGAAAAAAGGGAGATGGGCACCCGGATACCCTGTTTCACAGATAAAGGTGCTTTTTTCAAACACATAAGCGTTAATTTAGAACAAGAGAACGCTACCTAATGAAATATTTATTACGTGAAATCAGTACGAACTGAAGGAAAAATCGAATATTGCGTGCGCATCCATTAATTGAAGAGCGAAAAACGGATACAATGAATGCCGAATGAAGAGAGCAAATCGATGCGATGAATCATTGAGGAAGAACATTTTTTGCTTGGCATCGCGAAGACATAGGTGCTTTTGCAAGGACGCTCCTGAAATATCTTTTGTCCGGCTGCGAGACACCGATTAATTAAATGTAGGTGGGAGATGCAATCAAAATCTTGGCTTAGGGAGCATTCAGGATTATTTTAACTATCATTTTTAACTATCATTTTAACTATCATGCATTAAAAGTGAATGGTGAATTTTTCTTTTCTGATAAGGCAACTTTTGATGCTTTTCCCAAAACCATTTTGTGACAAACGTCGATTACTCAGAACGAAGGAAAAAATTCTTTAGGAACCCGTTTCCACACGGAAGCTCAAGAATCCACTCCTGAATGTTCTACAGTCATACAGATTCTTAAAATTATTTGATACTTGAATCATAGCATTCGGGAGCTTATTTATTAAGCCGTTTAAGTTTGCGAAACACTCTTGCAAGAATGAGTTCGTCAACTCATACCAATTGAACAAAGACAGTTGTCCAAGTACCATCTGTGCACGCGCACAGTTTTCCAAGTGGCAACTGTGCACGTCGAAATTTAGACGTGCACAGATGGGCTTCTGTGGAGTTGGACGTGCACAGATGTCACTTTCCTAACTGCGCACGTGCACACATATCACTTGCCCAACTATGAACGTGCACAGATGTCCCTAACCCAACTGTGCACGTGCACAGATGTCCCTTGCCCAACTGTGCACGTGCACAGATGTCACTTGCCCAACTGTGCACATGCACAGATGTGACTTGCGTTAATTTTACTTATGTCGTTTTCTTGGCAGGTCCATGTATCGCTACCGTATAGTATAGTCGGTACGAATATAGATTAATGTATGGCCATTTTAGCTTTTTTTATATGTTTTTATTTTTGAGAATGGACCCTGCTCTACCGATAACCTTCTCACCCTTATTTATGCGCCTAGAAAACTCGTCATCTATTTTTCCGTCGCTAGTGAATATGCTACCCAGATACACGTACTTGTCAACTTGTTCTAATCTCTCACTATTTAGGACAACGTTGCACGTTGTTTTCTCACTTTTTTCTTCAAACACCATAATTTTTGTTTTATTTACGTTAATTTGTTGAGGCCCATGTTCTTCATGCTTGTATTAAGTTTATTTAACATTCTTTGCAAGTCCTCGATTGATTCTTCCATAACAATCTTGTCATCTGCAAAAGATAACCCACGTACCTTCACTGTTTCGAGATCTACACCTTCTTCGTCGAAGAGGGCCATTCTTAGACACTTTTCCATAAATATGACAAATAGCCATGAGGTCATAACGCATCCTTGTTTCACGCCTTGCATAACATCGAACCAGTCACTCAGTTTCCCATTTACCCTTACACTCGCTTTACTACCTGTATATATTGTTTTTATTGCTTGTAGGAGCTATCCATTGACTAAAATTATTTCCAAAAAAAACTTTTTTCATAATTATAAAAATTTAGGACCAGAGCCGCATTTCGTAGCGCTTCTTATTTATCATCCCAAATTTTCAACTCGATATCGCGTTTCGTGTGAACGTAAGTTAATTTTGAAAAAAAGTGTAGGTAAGGTAAGAATCCGGTCACGTGACCCACTCGTCACATGGCCTTAAGGACTTCCCAAAGTTTACTTCTATTTACATTGTCAAATGCTTTTTCTAGGTCAACAAATTCACAGAAAACTTCCTTTCCTACTCTCAAGCTCTTTTTTGTATGATCTGTCTTAAGCGAATTATCTGATCTGTACATGATCTCCCTGGCATAAATCCATTTTGGACTTCCCTCATCTTTTCTTCTGTAATTTTTATTACCCTACGAATAAGTATTTTTGAGTATATTTTGCTTACGGTACTTAGTAAGCTGATACCTCTGTAATTACTGCAGTTGCTTTTATCTCCCTTTCTTCTGTATATTGGTACGATAATCGATTTTCTGCAATCGTCTGCGACTTCTCCGGTCTCGTTACGTAAATTTATCAATTCGCAAAACCTGTGATGTATGTACTCGCCACCGTATTTAAGCATTTTAGCGCTAATACTGTCTACACCAGCAGCCTTACCGTTTTTTAAGTTCTTAATTATATCTCTAGCCTCGGTGGCACATACTTTTTCAATTGGGTTTTCTAATGCATTATGTTTTATGTCGCAGTTCTGTTGCCCTATAATTCCACCTCCTAATAATTGTTTAAAATAGTCTTTTAAAGCGTCTTCTATCCTGTCTGTATCATATAGCATTTCACCTTTGCTGTTTCTCATGCTGAAAAACTCTGTACTTTTACTTTTCTTCATCTGATTAAATGATAGTTTCACGGTTTCTTCAAAGTCGTTTTGTATTTTCTTTTCTTCTTCTGTTCTGATTTTATCTTTACTTTCCTTGACTAGTCGTTTAACTTTCCTATTTTTGTGTCTGTAATCATTTTTGAGCCTATTTCTCTTCTCTTCGCTAAGACCTGTGATGTGCAACGTTCTTTCGTAGGCTTCTTTCTTTTTTTGTCGCGCAACAGTCTTAAAAATGATATCCCGTAACAAAGACGACGCGCCCTCTATATCTTTATTGATTCTAAGAGCCTCCAAAGTTGCCTTATCTATGCATGGTTTATCTTGTTCTGAAAATCTACTCGAACTTCCGGTTTCTGTAAATTTTCAATTTTGATTCGCGTTTGTTTCGTTTTTTTTTTGTTCTCTTTCTTCTCCATTCCCGCCCTAAGTTTATTTTTGAGACTAAAGGGTGATGATCAGTATTGCATTCGGAACCCCTCATGACTCTTGTATCTTTAACTGGTTCTCTAAGTCTTTCATCCGCAATAACGCAGTCAATTATACTGCGGTTCTTTCCTTTACACCAGGTGTACGCGTGGATCATTTTATGTCGAAACCAAGTATTTGTAATAAATATGCCCTTTTCTAAGCATAAGCTCACTAACTTTTCCCCGTTATAATTTTTTTTTGGATCCCCAAATTTACCTAGTAACCTTTCTGTATTTGTATCCTGACGTTGGACTAGCAGGATTATTCTTTCACCTTGATCGCAAGTACTTATTGTATCATTTAGAGTGTCCCAGAAGGCGTCTTTGACTTCTTTCGGATCACTGTCAACTGGGGCGTAGCACGCTACGATAAATCATCTTCTGATTCCTACCTGCATTCTAGCCCACAACAATCTGGGAGATACAAAATCATGATCTTTGAGATGCTGTCTTGCTTTTTCATTCATAATTAAACCGTACCCGTGACTATCATGTGATTCACTATCTACTCCTGACCATATTTCAAAACCGCCTTTCAACACCCCATTTTCTATGTTTCTACTTTCACAACCCTTTTTCTTCGTCTCAGGTACACATAAAATATCTAGTTTCCTTACGTGCATAGTTTCTCGTAGTTCTCTTACCTTAAGATCATCCACTCCTCTAGCATTCCAAACACCCAGTCTCCATTCATCGCCTGAAACTCGACCTTTACGTTTGCCGTGTATATGCCTTTCGTCAATCAAAGTTTCAGTCAATTCCGAGGCTACTTTATCAGAGAATCTAAGAAATTCAGAGAATTTAAGAAATTCAGAGAATTCAAGGGATTCAGAGAAAGCAAGGCATTCAGCAAATTGAAGGCATTCAGAAAATGCAAGGAAGTCAACGAACTCAAGGAATTCAGGGAATTCAGAAAATTCAGGAAATTCAGAGAATTCATAGTATTCAAGGAATTTAGAGAATTCAAGGAATTCAGATAATTCAAGGAATTCAGAAAGCTCAAGGAATTTAGATAATTCCTTGAATTCAGAGAATTTAAGGGATTCAGAGAATTCAAGGGATTCAGAAAATTCAAGGCACTCAGCAAATGAAGGCATTCAGCGAATTCAAGGAATTCAACAAATTCAAGGAATTCAACAAATTCAAGGAATTCAAGGAATTCAGGCAATCCAAGGAATTCGGGGAATTCAAGGAATTCGGGGAATTCAAGAAATTCAGGGAATTCAAGGAATTGAGGGAATGCAAGGAATACAAAGAATTCAAAATCCTGAGATTTTACAGAATGGCTTTAATTCCTGGAATTCTCATAATAACTTGAATTACAAAATAGATTCCTCGAATTCTACGCAGTCATGGAAGTCTATGAATTCCTCGAATTCTATGAATTCGTCGAAAAAGAGTGTGTGTGTAAAGTGACATTGGGTAGGGTCACCCTAGTCTTTCACGTTTTCGCATCGGCCTCAGGCTCACGGGATTTTCAAAATTTGGCACATGTCCAAATTCTTTCTCCAATTTGTTCTTTAGAATTAGAAATTTTCTGGCTATAGCCTAGGAAAGTTTATTATCTCACAATCGAACTTTGGGCGGTAAAATATCATTTTTTAACTAGGAAATATCGATTTCAACAAATTTTCATAGATTTACGAATCATACCTTTGGAGTGATGCGTACAGTTTTGATATTCGGAACCAATTATGAATTTTGTTACGAAAAAGCACTTAAAACTAGACCAATTTATGTGAAGTGATATATAGAGAGAATTAGTAACTTAAACATTTTTGACCTATTTTTTACCCATGCTTGAGCAAGGGAACTTTTTTTCACGTGGGACATAATACTTCATTTTTGCACTTATGGAGTTTTTCTCGAGATGCTATAAAAATGGCTTATAGGGGTTGAATTTCAAAAGTATTTAGCAGATAATTTTCAAGAAAATCATGCCAGATGCAGTAAGATAATCTATTATTAACGATTCTATCGCAAATTTCCAGAACGGCCTTTTTTCCAGTGAAAATACACGTGAAACTTTATGGGCTTTGAACAACCCCTAAAAATCAATTGATTTTTAAATAAAAAAAAAATACGTACTTACTTTTTTTGTATTCGAACAAATCTGGGGGGGGGGTGTAAGACCAAGAAAATTTGAAGAAAAAAATGTGTACGACCCAAATAAATAAACTATGAGATTTCACTAACCAACGACGAAGACAAATTTGTAACCCGTCATTATACATCGTCCCATGAACAACAGTAAAACTTTGATAAAAATTATTGAAAAAAAAAATTATTTTTGAGTTTACTTTTTATTACATCATAAGAAAATACATAATAGTACATTTCGTGACAAGCATGGCGCGAGTTTCAAAGAGAAATGCCGTCCGTCCACAGGAATCACGAACAATACTTTTCAGAACAAAATCATAAATGGCGTGATTTCATTGTCTCCATGGAAAAATGCAAAATCACGTTTTGAGTCGGTGAAGGTACGCATGAGCTCTACTTCATTTTTGTTCTAACGAGCGTGAATGAAACAACAAAGTGAAATGTGCGAGGCGATAGGAACACGCTATACTCTTCGTTAGAAACATCGACTCACCAATCCGCTATGAATTCCGCTTTCTATCTTTGTCAACCACGGTCTCTCTCTAGCGTTACGAAAATACACGGAGCATGCTCAAACAAAGCTCTTTTTTGAACTCTACGTCACGCCGTGCGTACTAAATCCCATTTTGTAACTCATCCAAGGCACCGCCAGACACCGCTCAAAACGCGTACTTTTGCTTTTGTCTATGGAGGCATGAAAACACGCCATTTTTATGATTGCTTTCTGAAAAATAAATAAACGATTTTGTAAAATCAAAGATAGATAAGTAATATGAAAAAAATAAATACCTACCAAGTAGGCACGGTAGTTAGTCGTCATTAGGGCGTCCTAAGGACATCAGATGTCTCTATACACACTGGCAGACTCAAAGAAGCTTAATAAGATAAAAGTATTGAAGAGTAAATGTAAAATAGTACATTGTGTACCGAGGGCGTGAAGAAGGCTATTTTGACGAGTCAAAATAGCCGTACGCCCTGACACACAGTACACTGTATGTGTAGCGGGCGTAAAGTTTCATGTCGGCCCGACGGCGGAGTGCGCATGTGCGAACTTCACTGGGCTGGAAGCGGCCACATTGCTCTCTAATAATTTGGAAGGAATAATTTCATAAAAATAATATTTAAAATTTCTTGCAACTAACTTTAAAAAAGTTAGTACGCTCCATTCCGCCACGTTTAAATAATTTTAACTGTTAACAATTTATTATACGTAGATGTAAAGGACCGCACTTGTATAAACCCTTACGTACGGACATAAACGTGCGCAGTTGGGAAAATGACAACTGTACACGTCGAAATTTCAACGTGCACAGATGGCACGTGCACAGTTGTCCGTCTGACCAACGACGTGCACAGTTGTCCGTCTGGCCATCGACGGGCACAGTTGTCCGTCTGGCCATCGACGGGCACAGTTGGGCACGTGCAAAGTTGCTACGTGCAAAGTTGACCCCATCCCGAAAGACAAAGTGTTTCAAAAATATGAATTTGATTAAAAATATGAAAATCATAATTTGTGCACATGTAGCATTTAATGGTTCAATTGATAAAAAGTTTTCTTATATATTTCAATTTTTCTAATTAAAATATATGCAATAATCATATTGCATATAGGTGCAGATATGGCAAAGAAAGCGTACAAGCGGAAGAATGCAACACGTTTAAGGGAGCATCGGACAAAATGTTCGAGTTATCCGATAACTGTGAAGAACACACTGAAAGATATTCGGAGGAACTTTAATTGTTCAAAAACACTTCACGAATTGTCATTCAAAGAATTAGATACCGGTAATTATATTTATATCCTATTGAATTTTTATAGTTCTTATGTTTAACATTTCACGTTATATTTGATTATGTGTTCGTAGATAATATTTTCTAGACATAATTTTAGATAAAATACATCACAAAGCTTCAGATTATAAAATAAAATAAAAAATTTAATTAAAAAGGTGGCATTATCTAATTTTATATGTCTTTAAAAACAACAAATACTTCACACGCTATAAAGACCGTGGAAATTCCAATCCTGTGGAAAATGAATCACGTGATAAATCTGTTTCTTCGGGAAAAGGACGAGAAAAAACAGGCAGGGGAAACTTGAGGCACCTATGGGTCAAGTACCGATATTTCCAATAAAACAATACTTTGATTCAATGACGAAAGTAGAGCAAGTATGTCATCCAGTTTTTAGAATATAACTCAAATTTCTAACTTTGAGAGTCACTGTTAAGAAGTTGAGGATTTCAATTCCTGATTGTTTAGCACATTTCTTTTGAATATCTGACTGTGAGCTTAAGATTGAATCAGCTAGATAGTAAGTTTAAAATTTAAATTTATATGTAATTTTCTTAGTATACTGTTCGATAAATTGAAAATTGTACTTACAGAAGCTTCAAAAAAAGGACAGTCTTCAATTGATCAGACAGTAAACAAAAATATAATAATTAAAAAAAATATTTGGATGCTCGTTTGCCATTCATTTCTGCTCTATTATCTGCTTATTTCATTTGGGGATAAAAAACAAAGATGCAAGTTATGGTATTAAATTCTTGATATTACATAGATCTAGATTTGTATGCGTTTATATTGAGATTTATGAGTAATTTTTAATGATATTAAACACTAGCCGCTTTTTTCATCACATGATTTACAAAATATCTCTTCACTCGAATTTTTAAATTTGAATGATTTTAATGACATTAAGAACAAATGCCTTGTAATTTGATTTGTAAGTTTATAACGACGTTTTTATCAGGTGTAGGTATTAGAAATATAGTCATTCATCTTCCACTTTTCTATCTTTACATTCTTTAAGGTTAGAAATAGGGGAAAAATGCTGTAGCCACTTTGTCAACATTTCTCCTCGTTCAAAATCCAATTGTACAATACTCGCAACTTTCCTGTAATGACCCTTGATTTTGTTCAATAATAACTGACAATATGCTGCATTATTTATGTAAGAGAAACTTGACGTTCTGTACGCAAGAGCTATTTATAGTACTGGCACTGCCTTGTCATATTTTGAAAACAAATATTGGAAAGATTTTTTGCTGCAATTAAGGTCAACATGGAAACCACATTCAGCTTACAAACTAGGCTCTTCTTCGCTTGAAGCAGAATTACGAATTTCCGAATTTATACGAAATAATTTTGTTACAAATACAAATAATACGATGATAATTTCAGTATTTAAACGAAATTCTATGAACGAGAATTGTTCAAAGTTCAATAATTATTGAAAAGCCCTTCAAAATTTGTATTGATTAAAAATTGTTTAAGAAATTGTTGGTTTCATTCAAACAAATCATAAATAATGACATAGCGAGTATGAGTTCAACAACTAATGCACACTTTATTGTATTTCTAGAAATATATCAATTGTTCATTATGCAGTGACGACACCAACTTCTATATTCCATGAAACCGTAGAAACAAAAGCCGAAAGTCACACTGGAGAATGTTCAGCTGAGAGGTCTTCTGGAAATAATAGATGAAATTGGACCATCGAAAGTATTATCTGTTATAACGGATAATTCTAGTTTTATAATTAAGGCACGATGATTAATTAAAGAGAAGTATTCTCACATATCTGTTTATAGTTGTGCTGCTCACAATTTAAATTCACTTGTCGGTGATATTATGAAAGTAGAGACTTTTAAAAATACTTCGGCATCAAAAAATACATAGTTAAGGGAATTAACGGTTTACACCTTATAGAAGCCACTTTCGCAGAAATCCAAGATGATTTGGTGAAGCCTGATAAAACTAAAAAAGCCAAAAAGGTTTCCCTAAAACTACCGAGAAAAACAAGATGGGGATCAATTCTCTTCTGCGCAGAGAGCTTAGTCTAGAATAAAAAGGCTCTAAAAAGACTAACGATAACGGATGAAGTGATTTTGAGAAGCGAAGTTCAATCCAATATCCTTGACGAAACTTCCTGGTGCGGATTGCTTAGCCGACATGAAATAACAGCTCCTGTTTCAAACTGGATTACAATTTTAGACGGCGATTACTGTAGCTTAGTCCCAAAAGCTGATTCTGATATCAAATGCTGTTTTGCAGAGAGGTTACCGCAGTCACCTACTTATTTTGGAGAGAGTAAAATAATCGAAAACAAGTTAAAGAAAAGGACCAAATTTTCAATAAGCCCTATCCATTTTGCGGCGCATATGCAGTGTTGGGCGCGGTTAGTACTTGGATGGGTGACCGTCTGATACTACTGCGTTGCTGTTGGCGGTGGTGGGTGTGGTGAGCCCACACTTGTAGTTATTTACTACAAGAAACTATCCACCTAGAAACACTACCCGAATCGGGTAGTGTAACGCTTACCCCTTGAGGCTCGCTGAAAGGGAAATGGCTTAATGGTATATAATATATAAATTATAACAACTTGACAGAAATGGATGTACTAGAGAAAGAATCGATAATAAACCTTACAATAAATGATCGTTAATAATAAGCGGCGAAAAATTGTTAAAAACAACACAAGGTAAAAGAAACACAAGGCCAAAAATGTCTTTGTCGGCAGGCGCTTTTTTATCCTACTGTGAGAAAAAAAACTTTTTTTGGACCAAAATGCCCAACAGGTAAATTCTTTAAGGATTTGGATTTTTTCAGAAATGGTAATAGATATTTCAGAAAAAAGAGTAACTGTGAATATTGCACTTCGATTGAAGCAAAATTCGTCATTTGATAACAAAGTTTAAACATTTTTTTCTAAATTTTCAGTATTACTATTTTTATAATATTTTTTTTTAATTCTATAAAATGATTTAATATAAAATTATTCGCATTAAACAGTGCCTTATTCAGGGTTGCTACAATATTTCAATTCATAAATTCTTCTACGTATAAAACCAAACATACACCTAGAAGATTAATAATACTAATGCAAAATAAATTTGGTTCTAAATATATTTAAAACACTTTTTAGTTGTGTTTTCAAGTCAAAAAGATAAATTTTCAACCAAAGAAATGAATTTTCAACTAAAATGATGAATCTTCAACCAAAAATATAAATGTTTAACCAAACAGTTAGTTGATTTTTCAACCCAAAAGATTAATTTTCTACAAAAAAGGACTCATTTTCAACAAAGATTATGAATTTTCATCTAAGAAAAAGCCATTTTCAACCAAGATTAGAATAGTTAAAATGTCAAAAAAATAAAGGTTCAAAAAAAGAAAAACGAATTTTCAAAAAAATATTTTTGATTCATAACAAAAAAATAATTTTTTAACAGAATAATTCAATTTTAAACTAAAAAAGATGAATTTCCATACCAAAAATATAATATTTCAATTTGCAGTTAGAAAAGTAAATTTAAAAAAAATGAGTTTTTAGGAAAATTAATTAATTTACAACTAAAAATTTAAATGTTCAAGCAAAAATGGAATAGTTTTATCTTCAGTTGAAAAAATTAATTTTCAACTAAAAAGAAACGAATTTTCAACCAAAGAAATTATTTTTCAATCACTATGATGAATTTTTAAACAAAACAGATAATTTTTCGACGGAAAAGATTACATTTCTATCAAAATAGTAAATTTCCCACTAAAAATGTAATAGTTAAAGTGAATTTTCAAGTAAAATTATGAATCTTCAACTAAAAAAAAAATTATTTTTCAACCAAAGAAATTAATTTTTAACCAAAAAGGTGAAATTTCAACTAATGAGACTACTCTTTTACAAAAAAGACGGATTTTCAAGAAATAGTTAAATTTTCACCGAAAACAGATAAATTTTCAACTAATAAAATAAAATAAAATTTTCAACGAAATAGTATAATTTTCAACCAAGAAGATTAAATTTCTATCAGAAAAGATAAATTTTCGACAAAAAATGGAAGTTATATTTTCTGTTTGAAAAATGAATTCTAAATAAGAAACATCTCATTTTCAACCAAAAAGATCAATTTTCAACCAATAGGATGAATTTTTAACAAAGTACATGAATTTTCAACCAAATATTTGAATTTTTAAAGGAATTTCCAACCAAAAGGATGAATTAGTCACCACGAAGACTAAATATTCTCCCACAAAATTAGAGTTTTTAATAAAATACAGGAATTAATTCTCATCTAGAAAACATTATTTTCAACAAAAGAATTACATTTTTAACAAAAGAAGGAGGTTTCAACTAAAATGATGGAACAGCAACAAAAAAAAAAATGAATTCTCAGCGAAAAACGTGATATATTTCAGCCACGAAAAGGATATTTGTTTTACACTAAAAATAGTTGAATTCGATATGAAAAGATGAATTTTCAACAAAGTAGTTTAAATCCGCAACCAAAACAGATTAATTTCTCACCAAATATTTGTGACTTTCAACCATAATAATAAAATTAATTTCAACTTTAATTTATTGATAATTCTCTAACTCTGTCAGGTTTTCCCTGAAATTCCATGACTTTCTGGAATTACCTGACCTGTAGCAACTCTGTAATTGAAAAAAAAGTATATGTTTATTTCACTCTAGAATGTTTCTGTAAAAATATATGTATTGAGTGTGATATATATTTGTTTAAACAATAAATGCTTTAAATTCTCTTTAATGCTCTGTTCGAGCATAAATGCTGAGCATATTCTCGAGAGCATTTGCTCAACATAAGTTCTTGAGCATTTAAGAACTCTATAATTCATGCTGCAAATTCTGACAAGGAAATAGACAAGTCTGACAATGATCGGACCTTACCACTTCTTTCACAGTGAACCAGTGGTTCCAGACCCGCACGGTCAGTCAACGCTCTGTGGCTTACTGAAGCATACGATGACTACTGATGGTGCACGCCACAACGACAGGGAGTCAGTGGTCTCATGCCGTCAGGGTCAGCCATCAGTGCTTCTCCAGCGTCCACGCCTATACTACCTCAGTCACCAGACAAGCTTCGAAAACTTGTTGACTTAGATTTCTTCTTCTTTTGATTTCTTTGAATTCTTCATATTCTTTCTCTTTCGAATTCTCATGAGTTCTTTTGACTGCCTTGAAATCATTCGAATTCCTCCATAAATTGCCTGAATTATCTGAATTCCTTAGACTTTCTGAATTATATTTCTCTGAATTCCTTAAACTTATTAAATTACTCTAAATTCCTTGCATTATTTAGGAGGCCTTAGAATTCCTCCAAGTCCTTAGAAATCCTTCGAATTTCCTGAACCTATAGAAATCCTTTGAATTTCCTGAACTTATAGAAATCCTTGGAATTTCTTAGATTCATGAAATTTCTTGCATTTTCGGAATTTTAAATAATACAAAAAATTCATATAATTCAGAGGAATTTCATTAGGTTAAAATAAATTTAAGGTATTCGCAGAATTAAAGAAATTCAGAGAATTTACGGAATTCGGAGAACAGAACTCTAAACTCTTGAAATAGTCAAATTTGAAAATTCAACAATTTTGGTTTTCTGTAAAGTGGCGTAGTTTTGAAATGTTTACATTTTGTAAATATTTGAACTTTTAAGTTTTTAATTTTTACGAAATTCTTTTTTCTCATAAAACTCCAGAAATATCTTGGAACTAAAGAATTGTACAAAAAAGCCAAATTATTAAGAGTGGGGGCTGGCCACACTTGGAGAAAATGTTGCTTCAAAACAAAAAGCATCTCACTCTTACCTCTTTATTATTAATTCACAGTTTGGCTATTCTTCAACGAATATGACAAATTAAAAAAAAAATTATTGATCATTTAATCAATTTCCATGAAAAAATTCTGAGTTTGGCTATTTTTCAGCGAATAGGCTGTTTTTGTTTACGGAATCAACTAACAATGAGTTTATGATGAGTCTTTTCTACGATGCTTTGCAAATTCAAAAGAATTCTTAATTACTTAAACAACTTTCATAGACAAGTTTAGATTTTGTCTATTTTTCCGCAACTAGGCTTACTTTCTTTATGAGAGCAACAAAGAATATATTTCCAATAACTCTCTGACACGATACTGTACAAATTTGAAAAAATTATCAGTTATTCAAACAATTTTAATGAGCAAATTCAGAGTTTGGCTATTTTTCAACGAGTAAGCTCAATTTGTTTACGAAATTGACTAGAAATGTCTTTCTGATAACTCTTTGCTATAAATCTTATAGCTAGAAATTATTTCTAGATAGTTTCAGCACAGACATAAGTCATTTTTTTATGTATCCGAAAATCTTAAATGAAATGATGCTTCTGAAAAATAAAACATAAATGTCATCTTTGTTGTTAATTAAAAAATTTACCAATTTTTTATAAAACGTCTGAGGACACAAATCTTTTTAAACTTCTAAAAGCTTTCATCTAGGCAGCAACCTCCAAACCGTATGAGTAGTGTAAACTAAGAATTTATTTTTCCACACAAGCTTTTTTTCTCCACAGTGCCTCCTCAAACTGATACAGCAGAATGATTTAAAAAATTTTCTGTAGCTATAATAATTTTCCTGCAAAAATATTTTCGTGAGAGAGTGAAACTGAATTTTTATTTTATTTTTCTATAAAAAAGAAGAACTTGGTTATTGGCGAAAGATTGAAGCCTTGGGAATATTGATATTTTAAGACGACTGCGGATCACAAATATTTTTATATTTTAGTTTTAACTTTTTTTTTAAGTAAATTATTGGTGTGGAGTTTCGTGGTTTACATGCTCTACTCTAAAATTAAATAAGATATTGCAAAGTCGTCACCTGCGAAAGTTGATAATACAATTTGTTCTTTGGGTGATATGGGCCCAAAGCGATCTCATCCTGTAAGTAATTGAATTAATTTATTCGCAGAAAAGGTGAATCTTCGATGTTCGAATTTTTGGAGCGGATCTTTAGAGGTAGTTAATTGAATTAATTAAAATTGGTCAAGTACATATCTAAGTACCTCAGAAAAAGCGACCCTCGTAGGTGAAAATATGCGCCTGGCAGGAGGAGACCTGAACCTGGCACAAGTATGAGGCTCTGGAGGAGAAAGTTGTCTGTCAGGAAAGGAAACAGGAGGAGAAGAAGAAGATGGTTCACCGAAAGAAATATCAAAAATAGGGTCGCTATTAGGTAAACACTCAAACTGTCAATTAAACTCTTTAGGAAGAAACAGAAAATTTGTTTTTAATTAATTTTGATGCATCATGTACTCCTTGTGGCAAACTTGCAAGGAAAGGCTGAAGACATGGAGAAAAGATTGTTCTAGGAAATTCGTTAAAAGCTGGACCAGCAATATTCAGGGAACATTATTCAGAAAGAAGGCAGAAAAAGTTTGGCTGAGTATCTTTTTTACATAATATAATGCGCTTTCATATACAATTTAAGTGAAATTCTGAGATAACAAAAAAACTTTTCGCAGCCGTTATACAGTATTAATTTCGCTTTGATATTTTTCATTGGTACACATTCACTTGCAACTTTGTTGAATTTACTCGTCGTAGAGATGAACAAATTAAATTTTTTAGTGTGACTTTTGCACAAATTATTCGTATCCTGCGCTGGAGAATTCTAAGCATTATCTGCCTTATTATTTTTAATGTAGAAAGGTTCTTGAAAACTTGTATTGTACTGGATCACTCGAAAGTGAAATCTCAGTTTTAAAGTACTTGTCGTCATTGACGGTATTTTTGAAAACAAAAAAAATTGTATTTAATAGAAGAAATTTGAAACATACAAAAATATTATTTATTGAAGAACATGCGCCTTTGACAGAGCTTTCGATTCTTCGGCGAGACCAGCTTACTTTGGTCAACTCGATTTTTAAAGATTTCACTTTAATTGAATAGCGCTATCTATGTCATTATTGGTTATTGTTATATTTCACAAAATATGATCAAAGGTTTACTATTTTTGGGAACATCTGTAGCAATTCAGGCCATTACTGGAAACCAAAATCACAAAAAACCTGGAATTTGAATATTTTGCGACAGAAACTGTTTACGGCAGTGGTTTTTGCTAACTTTTTCATCCTTTTTGTGATTAAATGTCATTCCTACATTAATACGAAGCATTTTCAGCAAAAGAAAAAATTGTTGTACCTATTATTATTTGCCTTTTTTAATAATCAAATTTGTTTATAAAAACGGAATAAATAAATATAGAAATAGCTTGTATTCTGTGAGACCCTATTCATTTATTTATAACTATATGATGTTTAGGTAAGCATTTATTGAACTTGACATAGTGTTATAATAATTTATTTTTCATGTTTGGAAAAAAAAATCAGCATTTTTAAATTTTAATTTAATTTAATTTAAGTTTTTATGATGAAAATAAAAGAATTGTTGCGAAAGTTATAAAATGTATCGATTGTCGTGAAAGTACCTTAGTTACTACTGACGTTTTTGAAGAATGTAACTAGTGATTTCTCGTCACTAACAAACCTACAGTTTTTGTCCAAAAATATTTTCGTGGGAGAAGGAAATGTAACTTTTGAAGGTGACTTCGGATCATGACAATTTTGTATTTTAGTTTCACGTTTTTTTGTAATCAAATCAATGGTTTGGATGATTGTGGTTTACATTCTCTACTCTAAAATTAGACAAGATTGGGTAATGGGTGCCCACTGAACTTTCCTTTATTTCATCTGACGTCAATGGGGTAATCTTGCTGCTTGCCATGTTTATTTTTGCTCGTCCTTTACGTTTAGTGGCAACATTATATGCATAAATTCCAGCAATAAGATTACTGCCCTCCAATATTGCAAAGATATCACCATCAAATGTTGATAATACAATTTTTTCTTCGACTGACACGGGCACATAGACACCCCGTCCTGCAAGTATTTGCATTTTTTTATCCGCAGGAAAAGTATATTTCCGAAGTTGGAATTTCCGGTGCGGCTTCATCCTGGAAATAAGCCGAATAAATTCGCGTTCGTTAAATCCATGTATAGATCCGTCAGAAGAATAAATAAGCCTGGAAGATGCAGCCATGCACCTGGCATTGAGAGGAGGAGACCTGGACCTGGCACGAAGAAAAGGCTCGACAAGAGAAAGAGACTTGGCAGGAGAATTTTGTCTGTCAGAAGAGGAAAAATAGTGTCCGTCACGAGGAATACCAGGAATAGGGTCGCCATTTGGTAGAAGAAGAAACAGAGCATTTTTTTTAAGTATGGAAAATTATTACAAGAGTAGGTCACTTTTAAGATTAGATGATTTTAATATATTGGGAAATGAAAAAACGCATGTTTTTCAAATTTGAACCGCATCGTGTAAAAACAATATTTTATACGACTTCTTTCGTTCTTTACCAATTTTAATTTTTAAAAAAGTATGAAATTAATTTCTAGCTATTGAGTTGCCAAATCGATGATGAGAAGGTTTGCTTGAAAAAAATTAGGTTCGAGGAAAAAGAAGATTGATTTTTTTTGCTCGTGGGGCCCGTTTTTGAAAATTTAGACGGTGATAAGGAACTGCAATTGGAATAGAATGCGATTGTCGTCGGACAAATTGTTATTTGCATAAAGCTAAAAAATGTTTTTGAAATTATAGGTATATTATAGTATTATATTCACCAATGGAATTAAAGATGATCATCAAGGTGGATACCAGAGTATGAACGATCTTCATTTTTTGCCGTGAAGGGCATGAGTTACGGACGCCAAGCTTGTTCTTCTGAGACAGTAATATTTACAGTTCATTAAGCCGTCCAAAGAAAGAAATTAATTTACCTCAACACAGGCTATTTTGGAAAAAATCTACTTTTCCCAATGGGGCTTCTATAAAAATTTGATTCTCAACCTCCAATTTCTTTAACCAATTACAAAATATTGTGGACATCTTTCTAAGGGTTTCTGCTAAATTTCAAAGGCAAAATAAGTTTTTTTATTTGTTAAGACAAGTGTTGTATAATTTTTTTAGGACCTAGACTGCGTGGATTCTGTAGGTATTATTAGAGCAGAATAAACCCAGCTTTGTAAAAAAGTATTTGTTTTTAAAGAATTGTGCCACAAAGAAGATAGTCTGCTATGTCGCTATCGCTTTTCAGTAAGTTTCAGATTTAAGATAGTTGTCGTTATTGATGGTATTTTCGACAAGAAGAAACATTATTCTTCAACAAAACCAAAATTGAAAGATACAAAAATAACTAATATTGAAAAATCGTTGTCTTTGAACGATCTGTTGCTTCTTATCGCTTTTATTTATTGTTTAAATATTGAATAAATGATATGATTTTAATGAATGCATAGAGAAATGTATTATACAGTTTATGATCTTGGATTCTAAAGCTAAGAAGAGCAATATATAATCACACGAATAGATGTAACGTGATTGATAAGTAATCATAAAAAGTATTCAACCGTAAATGGAACTTCCTGCGAAGCGACAAATACGATACTCGTCGCGTGCGTTAATTTGTTAAACCTTATCACTCATTGAAAAAATAAATATTTGACCTTTCTAAATGAAGGTTAAAATTTACTTTTTTTTATAAATTTCAATCTGTAGAAGACAAAATTTCTTAAAATAAAATAAAAAGATTTACAGGTTGCAGAAGTCGATTGTGCACTGTAAAAACGGAAGATCTTTTTTTATGGTACCAGTTTTCGCGTATCTTTTTACATTCTCATCACGATGAGAAGGTACTGTTTTTATGTGAAAACTGACTATCGCGGATTTCTTTAAATCTCCACATTTCGAGACCAGTTTCACGACGGTGTCTGTCTGTTTGTCGTCGTCGTCGTTGCTGCTGTTGTCGTCGTTGCGCATTTTTTTTTAAATTATAAAAACAATACAATGAATAATATAGATTTATTGAAATGATACATTTTTCAGGGTAGCTGAGAATTAAGATTAGTGCAAAATAAGGAATAAATATTGAAGTAATCATGAAGAATATAATGAGTGCTTTATTTTGTAATATCTGAATAAGCATCCCCAGCCCGAGCTACAGAGATAAATATAATATACACTTGATATAACAGAGTTAAACTTAATGTAGAAAAGTTCGCAATTTCGACAAAATCAAGTGCGAAGCACGATATACGTGATGAGAATGTGTTTTTTAAAGCCGAAGGAGCTTTAACAAAAGAGAATTCACAATCACCAAATTACAGTTGTCGATGTTTTGACCTTTAATTTTAAAAGGCCTGCGCACAAATGTGAGGGAAAGACAAAGACCAATTTTTGAATTTATTTTTGAATTATCACCTCGCCCCATTCTACTATATTTAATTATTATTTATGAAACATTTCATTGATTCTGTTCGATAAGAAATAAAGAATGTTAAGAAAATGATTTGAAAGTTATTTTAGTATTTTTACAAATGATGGATATTTTGTGATTAATTTATGCATGCTAAATGTACCAAAATTCAACGAAATGAATTTCTATATTTTATTACATAATTTCTAATGATAAATAATAGAAAATTAACAAAGAAGTAATAAAAGTCAAGAAGCACTGAAAGCGATATACTTTTTATTTGAAGACCAGAAATTTTTTTATGAGATTTACATAAGTAATCGGAAAAAATAGTTCGAAGCAAGTATGTAGCGATAATGCCATTAAAATATTTTGTAGCCTGCCTAAACAACCTTGAAATTTGAAAAAATCGTAAAAATCGACTTTTCGCAATTTTTTAAAAGTTTTATCGATTTTATTGACTTGACTGTAATATACGAAGACGTTTGACATTAAAATACTTTTTATTGAATTTCCGTTTTGCCTAAGCGTCTTTGAAATTCAATAAGAATTTTGAAATATTTTTAAAAAAATTAAATTTAAAATAATTTCCGAATTTCAGTTAGATTCCGATCATGTGGATCTCGCAGCTAATTAATTACTTTTTCTGTATACTTTTCTGGCTAATTCTCTTGTATTTTTCCTTACTTTCTACTTTTATAAGTATTGGTTTGCATGTTGAAGTGTGCTTTTTTAGAACCCATAAGCTTTATTATGCATGGTGGATTGGATTTTTTATATACAGATTTATTAATAATTTAGTTAAAAATAAGTGGCAATTTTTTGTTATCATTTTTTTTCGCCTTTGTGTAACTAATTTCACTCTCTTTTTAATTTCACTCACTTTCAAATCATCACTCTCTACACATTATTCTTTCAGAGTAGAAGCAATTTTAAGTCTTATCATCCCCTATTGCTGAGAATTGTTAGTATGAAGGTTGGAAAGTTGGGCACTGGCTACCATCTTTGTTATTAATAGTCCGTACATTCTATGCTGGGGTATTTTTGGATATATTTACGCTTATTCTAATTTTGCCATTAAGTTTACTCTTAGTTCATTATGGATTGTTTAAGTATTTGCCATGTGAATGCACAGTCTCTCTTGGCTCACATTCATGAGTTCCGACATTTTTTCAGCTCTTGTGCGTATCATATTACAGCAGTCTCAGAGACATGGCTAACCTCGAATCACCAATCAAGTGCAGTTGCACTTGACAATTATGCGCTATTCCGCAGAGATAGAGGAGAGCGGAGGGGGGGGGGGGGTGTTTGCATTATGTGCACGATAGCCTTAGGGGGTTTTTGTTGGGAGTTAGCACGGCTGTTAATTATCCTACTGCTGAATTTCTTCTTGTCGAGGTCATGGGAGCGAGGGACAGTGTTTTGGTGGGGGTCATTTATAAACCTCCAAATGCCTATTTTGGCACTGAACTTGAATCGGAAACTTTTACCTACGTACCTAACTTTAATAATATTATCCTTACAGGGGATTTTAATACTAATTTAGATGTGATTTGTAATCATACTAATTATTTAACTACTATGATACATTCTGCTGGGTTATCTATTGTGCCACATAATTCCACCCATCACACTGATCATTCCAGTTCCCGAATAGACTTAATGATTGTAGACGATCTTGATAAGGTGAATTCTTATAGCCAACATTCTATCTCATTTCTATCTAATCACGATCTCATTAATATTAAATTCAAATATATTTGTACTCAATCCACAAACCGTAAACAAACCCTAATAAGAAATCTTGCATATGTTGATGAGTGTAAGTTTCAGGAGCACTTAATGACGTATGATTTTGAAAAAATACTAAAAACTGTAGACATTAATAGTAAATTAAATCTTTTGTGCTCGTACTTAATTTCATCGTTCGATCAGTTTGCGCCTTTACACGTTCCACATAAAAATAAAGATTCAGCTCCTTGGATCACACTGAAAATAAAGAAACTTATGAAGGAACGTAATAATAAGCGTCGCCTGGCAAAGAGAACTAAAAATCCGCTGATACTAGCTCAGTTTCGTCAGCTTAGGAACTTAGTTCAAACTAAAATCAGGGATTCGTATAATCAGTATAATTACAATTCTATAAAGAATAAGAATAAAAATGAGAATATTTGGCACTTACTAAGACGCCTACATTTAATACCACTTAAGAATGATGCCTCAGCTCATACGTTTCCACCAAATGATTTATTAAAAGCATTTACGAATCTACCACCCTGTAACTCCGTCAACTCTGGTACATACCTTATAGCAGATCAGACAAGCTCCACTTTTCGAGATACGGATTTCTTTTTTTTAGACATAACACCTGAAGTTCTCCTTGAGAACATTTTAAAAATAAAAACTAATGCTTTAGAAACAGATGGTATTTCCATCAAGATGATTCGAATAGCGCTTCCTGTAATATTCCCCATACTCCTTCACATCTATAACTCTTCTCTTCAAGTAGGAATTTTCCCTAAACTATGGAAACATGCGCTGATCCGCCCTATACCTAAGGTTTCTAGTCCCTCTTCTCCCAATGATTTCCGGCCGATTTCGATACTTTGTGCTATGTCCAAGCCGCTCGAACGTATTGTGCATTCGCAGCTTACGAATTACTTAGATTTAAACAGGCTACTTGATCCGCTACAATCGGGCTTTCGGGCTAAGCACAGCACATTAACAGCCTCCCTAAAAGTTACTTCAGACATTAAAATCGCCATCGAAAATAAGGAAATAACAATAGTTGTTTTATTTGACTTTTCTAAAGTTTTCGATACTGTTGATCATAAGCTTCTCTTAAATAAACTTCGTAACT
>CAKNYM010037091.1:0-24440 GCA_932195095.1 Andricus curvator | reverse complement strand
CCCCCCTAAAAGCCTTACGTAATTAATGGACGTTCCCCTACTCTTTAATAAAATTGATTAATATTGTAGGTCAATCGATTCGTCTCCAACCAAGGAATCTTTTATATTCTTACATCAACTTTGAATTATATTGAAGAAAAAAGTTTTACTATGAAAAACCGTATTTTCAAATATTATGCATTATCATAGCTTCCTTACTCTTTAATAAAATGTATTAATATTATAGGTCAATCGATTCGTCTCGAATCAACACATATTTTCTGCTCTTGCATCAACTTTGAATTATGTTAATGAAAAAAGTTTTGCTATGAAAAACCGATTTTCAAAATATATAAATTACCATAACTTCCCTACGCCTTAATAAAATATAGTAATATTATAGGTCATTCGATTCGTCTCGAAGCAAGGAATCTTTTATATTCTTGCATCAACTTTCAATTATATTGATGAAAAAAGTTTCACTATAGAAAACCGTATTTTAAAATATTATGCATTAACATAGCTTCCTTAATCTTCAATAAAATGTATTAATATTATAGGTCAATCAATTCGTCTCGATCTAAGGAATCTTTTATATTCTTGCATCAACTTTGAATTATGTCATTGAAAAAAGTTTTACTATAAAAAACCGATTTTTAAAATATATAAATTACCATAACTTCCCTACGCTTCAATAAAATATATTAATAGGTCAATCGATTCGTCTCGAACCAAGGAATCTTTTATATTCTTGCATCAACTTTGAATTATGTGAATGAAAAAAGTTTTACTATAAAAAACCGATTTTTCAAATATATAAATTACCATAACTTCCCTACGCTTCAATAAAATATATTAATAGTATAGGTCAATCGATTCGTCTCGAACCAATGAATCTTTTATATTCTTGCATCAACTTTGAATTATGTCAATGAAAAAAGTTTTACTATAAAAAACCGATTTTTCAAATATTATTAAGTGCTCAGAAAAAATGCAACAAATATTTTTAGAAATCCTTCGGTCAGTTTCAAGATATTAGTCGGGAAAATAAGCCCCTCCAAATTTCATCAATTTATCTGCGACCGTTTTCAAGTTATCGTGTTCACAAAAAGCGTGACATCCACACACACACACACATCCGGACAATTGCTTAGAACATTGTATTAGACATTTTTAAATTGGGGAAGGTTCAATTAAATGAATTTAAAATTTTTGGAAAATGTTACCATTACAAAGCTTCCTCTATGAGGAAGCAAAATGTAAATAAATTGCAAAAAAAATTTAAACCCCAAAATATGTAATTGATTTCAGTAAGTTTAAAATGATTTTGGAAAAATACAAGGGATTTCAAAAGAATTTGATTAAATGTTGAAGAATTCATAATGAGTTTAAAACACTTCAAGACGAATTAACCCTTTCAGTCACGCAATTCAATTCATTTTTTATGTTTGTTTATTCATATATTCAATATTATAAAGAATTTTATTAATTAAACTATATTTTTATGTTCTTTCAATACCAAAGTAACTAAAAATGCAAAAAATTTCTGGAATTTCAATGAAATATAAAAAAATGACGAGAAAAGTAAAATAAAAATCAGGTAGCCTATATATAGGCTTCTGTGACTGAAAGGGTTTTAAACAGAAACTGAAAACTTAAAAAAATATCCATTGAACTGAATAGAATTATTGATTTAATTTAAAAGAATTCAGGTAAATTAACAAAATTCGAAAGAGATAATAAAAGAATTCTGAATGAATTAGTAATAATTCAGGATGAATTCAAATTAATTGCAAAACATATTTGAAAATCTCTACAAATCTGGACATAGTTTTGACTCTTGTCCATATCTTTTGTTTAAAAAACAATTCCAGTAGGTACTATGATAGAGCACAAAAGTTAGATTAAAATATTACAAATTTTATGACTTAGAAGGAAATTACTTCGACTGAAAGAAAAATAAGAATATAAAAAAAAAAGAAAGAAAAAAAAATGTAGTCAAGGTTGGCCCATGTAGTCAAGGTTGGACCACCCCCAAAAACTAATGTAAGAACATTTTCTACGAAAAAGGGCAATGCATTTCTTTATTTTTTAATCTGAATAGAGCAAAAAAATCTTAATGACTCATTCTGACTCACAATTTTTACAAATGAAGTAACTCCTCGTGATATTTGCGCATTTTAAATGCACTTATCTAATGTATTCAATGCACGCAATAGAGTTGTGCCTGATGAAACATTGCGGCATCGTTTTCAAGTTATATAATGTTATTTTTGTTATTATGTTACAATATCTTCGCTGAAAACAAAAAATTTGGGTGGTCCAACCTTGACAACATGCATTATTACCACATTGTGACACGCCGCAGCCAAACGAGTTATGAAAGAAAGTTACCCCCATAGCACGTTGTTAATTGAGTGTCCCCATGCAAGAAAAAGACATAGATTTTTCTAGCGCGGTGGCGTTGGCCCCTGACGAGTAAAAATCGAAATACGAAATTTTGAATTTTAAAACATAGATTATTGTAGATAATTATATTCCGCATCTTTTTTTCTCTTGCAAGAAGATCATATCTTTTTTAGATTTTTAAAAAATTGTAAAAAAACTTTTTTTTTTAAAGTCAATTTTTAATTCGGTTTTTGTCTTCAACTCGTGCTCAAATCCACAGTTTTTGGAATTTCTTTATAAAATTTATAGGAAGTATTCCTTATAGTGTTCTTGTTATGACGGTTAGCGATAAAAATTCTCAACTTTATTTATAACAATATACAAAATTATTTTCTAGGCTATTGCATAATTCGTTCCACAGAACGTTTGAGCGCTTCGTTTATCGAGGAAAGTTTGAGCAAACAAAAACTTCCTGGGGAGAAGTTGTTCAAAAAAGTACAAAGAAGTTTTCTGTAAAGGCTTTTTTTAAATAAATTGATAGGTAAAAAACTGTGAACGCTAAACTTTAAGCGCGCGAATGATCTTCTATGCGTAGATTATGGCGAGTCGGGACGTCTTGACGTTTAGGCGGGTTATAGGGGTCTGGCTTAAAAATAAATATTAACACTTCAATTGACATAAAATATGTTAAATTTTTATTCATTTAGCGAATAGTTATGTTCATAATAATTTATATAAATTAGAAGTAGAGACGTACTCTTCGCCCTGCGTTAAACAAATTTTGTTTTGAAAAGCCTTCTTACGGAATTATTATATTATTACCAAAACACGCTTTTATCACGATATCTGTACAGAAATTCAAAATATAAAAAACAGGAATCTCATTTTTTTTAGCTTCTATCAAAAGAGAAAGAACTAAATATTATACGTACTCTATTTCTGCATGTTTTCTTAACATTTCTAGCCCACGCTTCTACATTTGTTGTTCGTTTCCTCCCTCTAGAAGAACCTTAACCCTCAAACCACAAGGTGTGGGTTGAATCCAACCCGAACATACTTCAAAACTTCTTAGCGCCCTCCCCCTCTCGTTTTTCCGTCACCATACTTTGGGTACCCTATTTGACAGTCGCGTTAGTGAAGAAAGTCAAAAGATGTGATTTTTGTGATCCGAAGAAAGACAGAAAAGGATATTCATTTTGTGATAAGTGCAATAAGTCTGTATGTGGAGAACATAAAAGAGTGATCTGCCCAGCTTGTGTTAGTGATACTGATAATGGAGAAGAAGTGCATTAGGTATTTTCTTTTATGTCTAGATATCCTATTTTCATGTTAATAAGTTCAAAATACATTCTCAAATAAATTCTTGTTATCTTTATTCAAATTAAGTTGAACTTTATAGTAAAAATCGCGCGGGGTTGGATACAACCCGACCTTGCCTTTTATGTCATGAATCTTCACCTTGTGGTTTGAGGGTTAAGATTCGATCTTTAATATAGAAATTTTAAAATTTGTTTTAATAATACTTTTTGTTATTATAAGTTATAAATTTTATTTTCACTGAAGCTAAGACTCGCAATACGCGTACGAAGCGCACACTTCGGTACTCAGAATAGAAATTATCTATTTTGTTTTAGCAGAAAACTGCAATGTTTTGGCTACGAATGGGATCAAAAAGGCTGAAGGGCATTTGACGGTCATGTAACACTTGAATAATCCTCCTATATTACATTTCGAGTTCATGGCACGGCCGTCGAAGGAAAGACGTTCCGACTCGGCACAATACACGCATAGAAGATCAGTCGCGCGCTTATAGTTTAGCGTTCACAGTTTTTTACCTAATTATTTATTTGAAAAAAGCCTTTACAGAAAACTTCTTTGTACTTTTTTGAACAACTTCTCCGCAGGAAGTTTTTGTTTGCTCGAACTTTCCTCGATAAACGAAACGCTCAAACATTTTGTGGAACGAATTATGCAATAGCCTAGAAAAGAATTTTTTATATTGTTATAAATAAAGTTGAGAAATTTTATCGCTAACCGTCATAACAAGAACACTATAAGGAATATTTCCTATAAATTTTATAAAGAAATTCCAAAAACTGTGGATTTGAGCACGAGTTGAAGACAAAAACCGAATTAAAAATTGACTTTAAAAAAAAAAGTTTTTTGCAATTTTTTAAAAATCTAAAAAAGATATGATCTTCTTGCAAAATAAAAAAAGATGCGGAATATAATTATCTACAATAATCTATGTTTTAAAATTCAAAATTTCGTATTTCGATTTTTAGTCGTCAGGGGCCAACGCCACCGCGCTAGAAAAATTTATGTCTTGTTCTTGCATGGGGACACTCAATTATAAAGTACATGACACAAACAAATGCATACCATGAGGGTTCCATGCTTTGGATTCGAGTTATTACCCTTTTTCAGAGGTTAATGAAAAAGTTTTTTGTGTTTCGGAAAACGACAAGTCAGCACTACACTTTTCACGAACGAGCTTTGGATAGACAAACTCATGCAAAAGTTTGGTACTACCTGAAGCAGTGTTGACACGCTGGTTAATAAGTGTCGCGTGTAAAATACGGAAAAAAATCACGATGGTCCAACCTTGACTAGGATCCAACCTTGACGACATTCCCCTATATTAAAATATTCGCATTGTCTCGTCCCGAAATTCGGGATGACTAGTACAATATTTTTCATAAGCTTGCCTAGTCGTCCCGAATTTTCGGGTAGGGGGCGGGAAGACAGCCCTGTGATTGGCCATAGAAATAACGTTGGTGAAACACCTACCCCTTTTCCAACATCTCGTGGGGGCGGAAAGGCACCCCTGTGACTGGCCACATAAATAATATTGGTTCAACCACCCTAATTTTTCGGGACGAATAGGCACAGCCTAAAATATTATAAAATCCCGTGAAATTGTATGAAATTTTATAATATTTTATTGAATCCTGGAAAATTTATGAAAATACCTTGAGAGCTTTTAAAATCCATTAAAATCATTGCAATCTTCGGAAATCTCATAAAATTCATTTAAATATTCTAAAATATATTGAAACCTTGCAAGTCCTATGAAATAGTTTCATATATTCCGAAGTTGTAAAAAAATTCTTTAAACTCCCAGAAAAATTTATTTATTTCTCTTAAAGTCATTCAAAGCCTTCAAAATTCCTTAAAAAATTAATAATATCTTGAAAGTGCATTAAAATCTTTAAAAATACTTTATAATATTTTAAATCATTTCAAATCCTAGCAGGTTACCGAAATAAATTGAAAATTCCTTGGAATCTTTTAATATACCCAGGGTGGCCACCGAACCGGGAGAAAGCCGGGAGAAACTTGTCTCATGTAGTGTGATTAAACTAAAGACTAAACTGAAGACTGATTGAAATAACAATATTTGTTGATATATATATATATTCTCGACAATTGTTTCTGTTGCGCACTCGAGGCCTGCCACAGTTCTCCTTGACTTCGAGAAACGAACCATGTTCGTTATCGAATTTTCGGCACCAGCTGACAAAAACGTCACAGCCAAGGAGAAAGAAAAGAAAGAGAGGCATAAAGACCTTATAAGGGAGTTGCGACGGTTATACCCGGAATATTCTGTTAAGCTAATCGTCTTGATCATCGGCGCTCTTGGAGGTGCCAAGGTTTCACTGGTTAATAGCCTGAAAAGCATCCCTGCGTGTCAACAAAATGCTGAGACACTTGCGGGGAAAATGCAGAAGGCGGTCGTCCTTGGGTCGCTCCGTGTCCTCAGGGTGCACGAGACTTTTGCCGGATCATCGTATTGAATTCGTCGCAGACTGTAACCACCTATCTCACGGTCGTGAGGCGTGGTTACAGCTGAAATTTTACCGCGATTTCGCTGGGAGCGGGTGCAATTTTTCAGATTAGCACCCGCTCCCGGCGACATCCTGCGGTTGTCCTTATGACAAACTTTTAACTCTCTCTCCGCGTGTGTGTGTGTGTGATACCTGAATCTATAAACTTTAAAGTTAGTTGAAGTTGTAAAAATCTGTGATTTTACGTTTATAGGGCTCCCTAACGATAATAAGTTATATCCCTAAATATAAATATAAAAATAAAATAATATAAAATGTTATATTATTAAAATACTTTACGTAAATATGTTGTGTTCAGCTTGCAAATAGTTGTTAACTAAACTTGTTTCGATAATTTCATGTTTCCTTAAAGCATATATAATATGTATATAATAAAACATCTTTACATTTTCCTTTATTAGGCATTAAATTTTTCTTATCCTGCTTATTATATGATTGAAAGTCAATGTATTTCTCGTAAATCGGTTTGCCGATTCATCATATGTGAAAAAACTGCACGTTTCGCAAAAAACGTTATTTTCTTTAAACCGTGAGAAATCACGAATTTCTACCGGGAGAAAACCGGGAGAGGAAAATGAAAAAAATAATGGCCACCCTGATACCGTAAAACCTGGTATAGGTCCTATTAAATCGATCTATATGTTCGAAATTTCAGGAAACTCTTTGATACAATACCTCATGCAAATTTTTTCAAATCTCTTGAAAATGCTTTAGAATCTTTTTAAATACTCTAAAATATTTCAAATCCTCTGAAACCAATTGAATATTCCTTAGAATCTTTTGAAATACTCTTAAAGTTTTCAAATACTTTAAAACCTTTGGAAATTAATTGAAACATTTTAAAGCTTTGAAAATGCTTTAGATCTTTTAAAACACCATAAAATAATTAAAATCCTACGAGTAACATTAAATTACTGAAATCAATTTACAAATTCTTAGGATCTTTCGAAATACCCCAAGATATTTAAAATCCTTCACAATGTTTGGAATTCCTTGAATTTTTTTAAGCTCTTCAAAATCCCTTGCAATTTTTAAAAGCACCCTAAAATATTTCCAATCCTTTGAAGCTCTTTCAAATTATTGATATCCTTTGATTCTTTAAAAATCACTTGAAACTTTTTACAGCTTACGAAAATGTCTTGGCATCTTTTAAAATACTCTAAAAAGTTCTAAAATCCTTTACCATTTTTTGAAATTCCTCAAAATTATTGAAATCCCTTGGAAATTCCTTGGAGTGTTTTCAAATTCCTTAAATATTTATTTTGATTATTTTAAAATTACTTGAAAGTGGAAACTTTTTAAAGCTTTCGAAAATGCCTTGAAATCTTCTAAAATACTCTAAAATATTTCCAATCCTCTGAAATCAATTAAATTACTGAAATCATTTGAAAACTCCTAGGAATCTTTTAAAATAATCTAAAAGTTTTCAAGTCCTCAAAACTTTTTTAAAATTCCCTGAAACTTTTTAAATCTCTTGAAAATGCCTTGAAATCTTTTTAAATACTCTAAAATATTTCAAATCCCCTGAAATCAATACAAAATTCCTTGGATTCTTGAAATTCTTTTAATCTGTTTAAAATCAAATGAAAATTTAAAAAATAGCCTAAAATATTTCAAATCCTTTGAAATTCCTTAAAATTATTCAAATAAAAAAATTCCTTGCAGTCATTAGAAATTCCCCAAAATATTTCAAGACCTTTTAAAATTTTGAAAATCACTTAAAACTTTTTAAAGCTTTCGAAAATGCCTTGGAATATTTTTAATTACTCTAGAATATTGCAAATCCTCTGAAATCAATTAAAGTACTGAAATCAAATGAAAAATCCTTGGAATCTTGAAGAAACCTCTAAAAGTTTTCAAATCCTTAAAATTTTGTTGAAATTCCTTGAAATGGTTGAAATCTCTTGAAAATACCTTGGATTCTTTTGAAATACCCTAAAATATTCCTAATCTTGAAAAATTTCTTCAAAAATCCTTTTGAATCAATTAAATTACTAAAATCAGTTGGAAATTCCTTGAAATCTTTTAAAATATCCTAAAATATTTCAAACCCTTTAAAATCTTTTGGCATTCATGGAAATTATTGACATCTCTTTCAAATTGTTTGGATTCCTTTTAAATGCCCTAAAATATTCCCAGTCTTTTACAATTCCTTCAAATTGTTAAAATAAATAACAATTTCCTTGGAATATACTGAAATTCTTTCAAATATTTTCCTACAATATATCAATTTGAAATCTTTTAGAATCAATTGAAATTTTTAAAATCCTCTGAAATCCTATTAAATTAGTGAAATCAATTAAAAATTCCTTAAAATCTTTTACAATACCTCAAAAGATTTCAAATTCTTTGAAATCTTTTGAAATTCCTTGCAATTGTTTCAAGGTCTTGAAAATTCCTTGGATTTAAAAAAAAAATACCTTATAGTCCTTAAACTTCTTTAAAATTTCTTCAAATTATCAAAATCAATTCCTTAAAGTATCGGTGTTTTTTTAATAGGAGTGCCCCTTAAGAGCGTAAAAATACTTAATTTGAACAACTTTTTAACTATAAAATTTTTGATCTGTAGACATACACAGATCTCTGACATACTAAATTCAAACCGAAAAAAAAAATTATTCGAATGTGTCACTATAAGGAAATGGAGATTTTAATCCTACAGGGAAAGTAGAACCGAAACATACACGAGTTTCACAAATGATATTTAATATCATAACTATAATTAAATTAGAAATCGAAGTCACTGTTACAGAGCGTAAAAATGATTAATTTGAAAATTTTCTTGTTCGCGTAAAAAGTTTAAAAACAGACTACCATCACAATTTAGGTTATGGTTCGTTACTCACCTTTTAATATATTTCACGTATTTCCCCTTTTACAGACTTTACAGTGCAACGGTTGGCAACACTGAGCCAACCACTTTCTATATCTGTCTCTACTTAACACACTAACAGTAATACGCGATGCCGCTATATTCTTCTCTTTATTTACTTTATTTCTTTCATCATATTGTATACATTTACAACACGCGGATCACACGTCTGCTCCAATGTCACCGCGCATTACTAAATACGAAAAAACACGTGTCGTATTATCGAACTCGAACTACGATTCGATTCGATTACTATTTCCCACGGTGATCCCGAAAAGACCACCTTCACATGCGCATTATTGGACTAGTTCGCGTCCTCATTGGGAATTCAAATACAGGCGCGTACTACAGCCAATCAACTATATTACAATTCAAACAGTAAGCCTACAGTAAGCAAGCGTTACGAAGCGTTACTCTCGAAAACGACAATATCGTTTAGAGATTTCTTAATAAGGATCCAGCACTTCCACATTCCGCCAATTTAAATCACACAGAAAAATTGTAAATAAGCTGTTATTTGTAAATTCACATTGCCTTAAATTTGTATAATGAACTCATGAACTTTAAATCCAAACACCTCATGTAAACGCAATGCTCTATGTATCTTTACGACGTATTATATAAGTCAAATAGTTTCCAGTATAATACGCTGCAATTTTACACGTCGAGTGTAAAAGTACCGTGGTCACGATTTTATCACAATGTTCATTTCAGTTTAATTATAGCACAATTTTAATTAGTATTGAGGTCTCGTTAATTTACTACTTTATTCACAGCCAAGTTCGGAAAGACCGATATAAATAATAATAATAATAATCACGGTCGAATGTGATTTTCAACATAACTTTTTTTACAGTGTACGCATCCTATCAAAAAGTGATCAATAACAAATTTGTAGATCTTTTTTATATGCACAATTTGTGTTTTTTCATCTTTTTTCATATTTTGAATATTTCGATCGAACAAAACAGGTTTTCGCGAAGGTGTCTGTCTGGCTGTGTGTATGTGTGTGAAAATTTTCGATTGCCAGTTCACAACACACATTTCATGAGCCCAGTTCTACCATACGTGACACTGGATCCATTGCTCGCCTGGGATGATTTCAGAATAAGCTTCACAACAGGCAAACGGTAATCAATTTTTCATCATACCTCAATCGAAAATTCGACTTTCGATGCCTGTGGAGCGGGTCGAATATCAAATTTTCAACCCTAGGGAAGAAAGTGACAGATAAATGTAAATGGCGGTGTTTCGCAGCTAGTGATTGTGATATAGCCTAATGCCATACAAGCTGTGGAGTAGAGAGTGCCACTTGGCACTTTTTACCCCCCATACATTCCAATTACGTATTTACAATCAGTATTTCTGAAACAACACAAAATATTTTGAACAGTAAACTATGTATCTGCACTACAAAAATACATAATGACGCATCAAATTACACCTACTTCATGAAAATGGCACGTAAGAATAAGTGTTGGCACCAAAAAGAAACGGTGACGATAAAACTACTTTCTGCACAAGAAAACAACTTAACCTTAGCCACGATGTCAAAAACAGCTTTTAGCGGCTGCCAACGACTATTAGGAGCTTATGGTGATTCGACCGATGGACGTAAAATGTCAAGTCGAGTAACAAATTATTTGCTTTTGTGTTATCGTATGTGGCACTTCTGACCCCGGTTTACCCTACACCTAAAATAGGCTCAAATTGTTAAGAAGGCATGGTACTTCGTAAGTGTTCTTTTTGACCTAAATAAAGTTTTTGGATAGGGTGCCAACAAATTTTAGAAAACTTGTTTTCTCAACAACAAAAAATTAGCAACTTTTTTTTGAAAATCTGGTATTTTTCAAAATAATAGAAACAATTGACTTTCATTTTTATTATTGTGTGTGTGTGGGGGGGGGGGGGGTCCGAAATTTTCCAAATACAGAAAGAAATTTTAAAAAATTCAAAAAATGGCTGTTTTTCTTATAATAAAAAATAAAATAAAAAAATTGTTCATTTACCATTTTTCGATTTTTCGAACCGTTTTTTTAGTGTTTCCAAAAATGTGTAGGTATTTTGTCGCAGGTTGTTGTATTTCTTTCTGACGGCTAAAGAACGTGTAACGAGTCACTTGATAATGATTCTCAGGTAGAAAAAACATTAGTGACATTGCTTTTTTACTTTTTGTTTAAAAACATTTTTTTTTCTGTTGAAATTTTCAAAAATTACATTTTTTCTAATAACGCCTTAACTCAGTAGTAAATCAACTTAGTCTATAAGTCTATCAATATAAGTCTATCAACTTAGTCTACGTCTATAATATTCCTATCTGGACGAATTAACGTGGAAACAACACATATATGAACTTTAAATCCAAACAAATTTGCAATAAAATGATAAGTGTATTTAAAGTGATTGGTGTAAAATCCAAATTTGAAAAGAAAACTTCTTAGAAAAATTTCAGGTGTAAAGGATTTAAAAATAATTTTAACTTATGACATTTTTTTTTAAACAGCAACACAATTACAGAGTAACAAACTTAAAATAAGTGATTTCTTATAGAGAAAAGAACATAAAAAATTAAGATTGTACATATTTATTTCTATCTTTTATTCGCACATGTGTAGTATATATTATGTCCATAACGAGCATACATGTCAGTACAGGAATAACACCCAAATTCTAGATTTTGAAGAAAATAAACGTCACTAACATTCCTACGTAGACGAATTCACATGGAAACAACAACCTATACATAGTTAACGCGTTATTTGAACAAATTTAATTTTTGAAAATTTACAACAACAACAAAAACAATGTTATTATGCAAAGATTTTCAAAAAAAAAATAGTGTCTAATTTTTTTTCTACCCGAGTATTATAATCAAGTGACTTCTTACACGTTCTTCAGCAGTCAGAAAGGAATACAACTATGTTGCAGAAAATTCACATTTTTGGACATATATGAAAAAACCGTTCAAAATATCGAAAAATGGAAAAGGATCTTTTTCATCTTTTTCGAAAAAACCTAAGTTTCTGATTATCAGGAAACCTGTTCTAAAAATTTGTTAGGTCAAAAAGAACACATACTAAATGTGTCATGCCTTCTTAACAATTCAAGTCTATTGGGGATAATTTTCGTTGTGCCGCACCGAATAGAAGGGGTGATTTATATATGTACAAGCTTTAAAAAGGTATACATGGACTCATGGATATAAGTAATAATAATTTAATATCCCGATTTGTATGTAAACTCAGTCACTTTTATCATATCATAACAATTTTTTTCTAACTTGTCCATTTTACATAACGGTTTCGGTTCCAGGCAATGTTTATAAACCGCCTACTGATTAAGAAGTACCGCTCGAAATGCCGGCAGTATTCGTATCAGTTACTTCTGCTTTGTAACTGACACTTGCGTTACGCGTCCACGGGCTCTAGGTGCCTTACATACTATCCACACTGTAGCTACATTATCTTTTTTTTTATGAAAAGGAGAGTGGGACAAACTGGTTAACCTCTATAGGAGCAGCTCTAGCCGGAGCCTGATAGGGGATGACGTGATATAGAGATCTGAAGAAGGAGAGGATGGTGACAGCTTCGCACGATGTTGAGGGGCGAGAGGAGGAAGATCAAGAGGAGGGAAAGTCCAAAGATAAGCGGAACGACTCTTTACGAGTGTGTGCATGCGAATCACAACGTTCTCCCCTCAAATCAACCTTGTTCGTTTGTCCGTGTATGCTACGCCTCGGTCGCAGGTCGCTTAAGTCTCAAGTCTTGGGTCTCCAGTGTCACTTAAGTCTTTAGTGTTCAGTCTCAGTGCCTGTCAGTGCCTTTTCGTCTCTCGGGCTAAGTGGATCGCGTATTCGTCGCTTCAAACCTACCTGTTTTCTACCTCGGCCACGTGTGCAACTCAACTGATTAATTACAAGCATACATCGCGCCGTATCTTTCAGCTCAATTCAAGCTTCTTAACCCAAATTCCGTGTCCAATTCAGCAATCAGGTTCAAAAACCTGAAGGGAGAATAATCAGTGAATCCGTGAGTGACTTGATCAGGTGACTGTTTAAATTCAATCCAGCGAAACTTAAAGAAATAAGAACCCAAGATCAACATTCGAGAAAAACAGAAACGGAGACCAGCTTTTAAAGCTCCTTTTCTTTTTTTCATGGCCTATACGGGCCATTAAGTGAATTTGGTGATACTGGCATCTACAAAAGTGACACAAGTGATCAATCCAGCATCTCGATGTTGGAGTGTGCTAATGTTATATAATAGCATGCAGTTCGCATATCGGTACACGTGGAACAAAGAGATCATCGTCAACTCTCAGAAACTGGTGAAAAGACGTTGAATCAGCCCTGCGGCTCATGCGAGGACAGTCACTACCTTGCAGATTATTCTAGATCTAGCCCACCATCCCCGAACATCGTCTATTCATATTCGAATTGTCTACTCCCACCTTGTGACTTTTGTAGCCGTTTCTTGGATTTCGGCATTGCCGCTGCTTCTGTGATTTGCATCGAAAGCTGATATGAATGTCAACATGGCAAGAATGGCCACTGCGTGTTATGCTGGTATGTTTCTAGTACATCCCCAATTCGAGAGCATACCACTGGAATGCGAAAGAGATAATGATTAATTCTTGTTAGTTGGGTACCAGGCGATTATAGATTACCGAACAGAGTTAATTTTTGTGTGGTAGGGGGGTCCAGGTTTCGAATCAAAATACCCAAGACACTGATCTCTTCAATTGATAATGCCTGATAGGCGCAAGGTCCGTGATGGATATTCAAACAAAACAGACCAAGAACATCGTATTATTTTATTTTAAAAGGTTTCGATACCATATCTAAAAGAAGTTTCAAGAATTTCTCGGAAATATTATGCAGAATTCTAAGGAACCTAAATGATACTTTCCTGGTCGATTGAGTTATTAGCAGTCTTATCAGAATTTGAAGATATCAGTTTGTTACTTGCACGAGAGAATTTTTTTTTAATTATCTACTCTAGCGGATTGACTTTATTTTCTCAATTTTCTCTTCTCTTGAGAATATGTAAATTATACAGCTTTTCTGCTTATATACTTATCAGGTAATAAATAATATTATCAGATGTTTTGAAAATCACTTTAAAACCATTGAGAAACGAGAAAGCAATCAATTATAATTATAATTGATTTGGATAATTATCCAAAGTTTTAACGTAAAACCTTCTAAAAATGGATACGTTATTTATAATAGACGGTGAGGTACTTCCTTGGGGTTCTATTTGTGCCTTACGTAACAATTAATAAATTAAGAAAGGTTTGGTGTTTGTGAATTGATTACGGAATTCCCACAGAATCTGATTGTTAACCAGTTCTGAGAGTGCAATAAATTTTCGGTACATGCATATACTTTTGAAAGTCTCATGTTATACGTTCACCTCTTTTTGCTGTAAAATGCCTTCAACTGCTTTTATCAACGTTGGAAGTTGCTTTCGGTTAAAGGATTATTAAACGATGTTCAATGATTTCTGATGTTTGATGATTTCTGAAATTTCGTTATCTTCCGTTATTGTGATAACTAATCTACAAGGGTTTAACGTACTATTCAATTATTATTCATCTTGTGCCATTAACCTTTTATCTATTCCGTTTCTCAAGATTGTTCGGAAGGTGTCAAAATCATCTCAAGTATTAGGAAATTGAAAATATTTCGAAAGTTTATTATAGAACTAGTATCTGCGTTCGTTCCTGATCACTCAATGCTAGATAGATAAGATACGTAATGCTTTTCTAATGCATTTTAAGGCTTTTGTCATGCAGAAATGTTGTTGACCTCATGCCCTCGGTTAGACAGATAAAGTTCACGTGAAAATTATCAAGCCGCGGGTGTTCAAAGTTTCTTAAGAAAGTAGGTCAGGGCTGAGTTGAGTGAATGTAGAAAATTCTCAAATTTATCTCAGGTCCCCTTGTTGATTGGTCGAAGCTGCCAATACGCACACAATAAAATATACACTTTCATTTCAACTCTTTATCAGTTTTCTAACTGCATATCATTTTGTTCACACAGCTTGGATACAGTGGGGCAATGTAGGAGAATACACTATGAGGTTTTAGGGAGGAAAATGCTTTTCATATGTTTGAATTTTGAATCGCGTTCTTGTGTACGTCTCTTTTCTGGTACGCTTTATTTTTAGTGATGGTGTATTTTGTTTCCAAACACAGCAGTTAGGATGATTAAAGAATTATATAAACGTAATGGCTAGCCTGCCGGCGCCGGCAAGGTTACTCGTTGCCGGCTGTTTTTTTCCCCGGGTGTAAAGTTCGGAAAAGCATTTTAGTGATGTATTTTTCATTAACGGTTTACGAATATTACCATGAAAATTGCAAAAGAAACAATTATCAAGGTCAAAATTTAAAAAAAGGAAGTGTCTACGTGTACCGAAATTTCGGTACAAATATCTCCGAATTACGACTTTGGCTATTTGTACCGAAATTTCGGTACGAATAGCTCCCAGATACTATTTTAGGTATTTGTACCGAAATTTCGGTACGGATAGCTCCCAGATACTACTTTAGCTATTTGTACCGAAATTTCGGGAGTAAACTTCCGAAAAGCGAATACCTCCGATTAATTTGAAACTCCTTATACTATGCATTTTGAGGTGCTGATTACGAATATGCTGGAGAAAATAGGCGCACATTTGATTTTCAAGGTCAAAACCTCCAAAAACTATAAGAATGTCATGTTTTTCTGAAAAACCAATATTTTACATGACATCCCCACCCCTTTATAACGTTTCGGGGGGGGGGGGCACAACTGTGATTAGTCACATAAATAATGTAGGTTACATCCCTACCCCTTTCCAACGTCTTGTGGGAGGAGGGGTGGCACCCCTGTGACTGGTCACAGAAATATTGTAGGTCACATCCATACCCCTTTCCAACGTCTCGTGGGGGGCGGGAAGACACCCCTGTGACTGATCACAGAAATAATGTAGGTCAAACCCATACCCCTTTCCAACATCTCGTGGGGAGCGGGGAGGCACCCCGGTGACTGCTCACAGAAATAAAGTTGCTCAAACCCTTACATATTTCCAGTGTCTCGTGGCGGCGGGAAGGCACTCCTGTGACTGGCCACAGAAATAATGTTGGTCAAACCCCTACCTCATTCCAACGTCTCGTGGAGGGTGGGGAGGCACCCCTTTGACTGGTCATAGAAATAATGTTGGTCAAATCCTTACATATTTCCAGTGTCTCATGGCGGCGGGAAGGCACTCCTGTGACTGGCCACAGAAATAATGTTGGTCAAACCCCTACCTCATTCCAACGTCTCTTGGAGGGTGGGGAGGCACCGCTTTGACTGGTCATAGAAATAATGTTGGTCAAACCCCTACCTCGTTCTAATGTCTCGTGGGGCGGAAAGGCACCCTGTGACTGGTCACAGAAATAATGTTGGTCAAATCTTTACCCCTTTCCTGCGTATCATGGGGGCGGGAAGGCACTCCTGTGACTGGCCGCAGAAGGAATGTTAGTCAAGCCCCTACCTCATTCAAACGTCTCGTGGGGGTGGGGAGGCACCCCTGTGACTAGTCACAGAAATAATATTGGTCAAACCACTACCCCTTTCCAACGTATCGCGGGGGCGGAAAGGCATCCTGAGACTGGTCACAGAAATAATGCTGGTCAAACTCCTACCCCTTTTCCAATGTCTCGTGGGGGCTGGAAGGCACTCCTGTGCTTGTATAAATAATGTTGGTTAACCCCTACCTCATTCCAACGTCTCGTGGGGGGGGGGCGGAAAGGCAGTCCAGTGACTGGCCAGATTAATAATGTTGGTTAAACCCCTAACCCTTTCCAACGTCTTGGGCTGGAACGCATTCCTGTGAATGGTCGCAGAAATAAGGTTGGTCAAACACCTACTCCTTTCTAACGTCTCATGGGGAGGGGGAAGGCACCCCTGTGACTGTTGACAGAAATAAGGTTGCTCAAAACCCTAGCCCTTTCCAACGTCTCGTGGGGGCAGGAAGGCACTCCTGTGTCTGGTCTCAGAAATAATGTTGTCAAACCATTACTCCTTTCCAATGTCTCGTGGTGGGGGGGGGGGGGGGCGCCTGTGACTGGCCACGGAAAAAAGGTTGGTCAAACCCCTATCCCTTTCCAACGCCTTGGGGGGGGGGGGGCTGGAAGGCACCCCTGTGAATGGTCGCAAAAATAAGGTTGGTCAAACACCTACTCCTTTCTAACTTCTCATGGGGAGGGGGAAGGCACGCCTGTGTCTGGTCACAGAAATAAAGTGGGTCATATCCCTACCCCTTTCCAAAGTTTCGTGGGGAGCGGAAAGCACCCCTGTGACTAGTGGTGCCGTTATATACGATACGTTCTCGAGATCATGTCGGTTTTTTCTCGGGTCGGGATCGGGTTTTCGATATCCGTGATCGGTTTTCTCTCGGCTCGACGGTAGGGTGAAGTTGTGCCGTTGCATCGATTCTCCAAAGCATAATAATTTGTCCAACGCGCGGTTATCTTCAGACTGTTGTTCATCGGGCGCGTGTTATGATATAAGAGAAAAGCAAACGTTGTGAAAAAAGTAATGAAAGTCGGTAAGAAGAGCTGGTTTAAATGGCTTGGATCAACAGATGGAGTAGCAGGGAAATGAAATGCATTAAAAATACAGAAAACACAATTCTGTACAACTATAAAATAGTTAATAATTAGAATGAACAATTTTAATAGTTTTTCTTGAACGCAATATAAGAAGAATAATTAAGATGAGGTGACAAATAGAATATTCACATGCTGATGTGTCATTTTATGTTGGAGTCCCATTTTATGGGCAAACATTTGTATTTTTTGCAAGAAAAGACTAAGTGACAAATAAAATATGCAATTATTTTATAAAAACAATATATAATGACTAATAACATGTACAAATTATGTAATCTTAGATTCTTAAATTATTATTTCTTGATAGAAAAAGATTGAAAAGCCAATAAATTTCACTAATAATGTATTTTTAGGTTATGTCGCATATTTTCGTTGTGATGTGAATATTTTTCAATGGAAAAAGGCTAAGATAGGAATATATATACCATTAAACCATTTCCCTTTCAGGGTAGGCGTGACACTACCCGATTCGGGTAGTGTTTCTAGGTTTTTCTTGTAGTTATAAATAACTACAAGTGTGGGCTCACCACACCCACGATGTGCCAACAGCACTCATGTCAGTATTCTTGAATGGTCACCCATCCAAGTACTAACCGCGTCCAATGCTGCTTAACTTCAGTGATCTGACGAGAACTGGGTTTTTCAGCGTGGTATGGCCATTGAAAAATAAGACATCTTTAGGTTATGTATTGTAGGTCTTCCGTTTTTTCTAGACTAAAAGATACTTTTTTGAAAGAAAAAGATATTTTCTAGCGGAAAAATGCTAAGCGAGAAATAACATAGGTTCATAATGCAATATTTAAGGTTATGTCCTCCCTTTTCGATGAGAAATGAATGCAAATAATGAATTTTTGGGTTATCTCTTATAGGTCTTCCGTTTTCTCTCCACTAAAGAATACTTTTTTATATCGAAAAAGATTGAATTGCAATTAAAAAATTTACATTTAATGCATTTGTAGGTCATTTCTTTCTTTGTCGGTTTAAATGAATATATTTTGGTGAGGAAAAGGCTTAGTTAGAAAATACAGTTCACAAATAATGTATTTTAAGGTTATGTCTTTCCGTTTTTGTGGAAAGGAAGTGAATATTTTATAGCGGAAAAAGGTCAAGCGAGAAATAAAATAGGCTAATAATGCAATATTGAAGGTTATGTACACCCCTTACCTGTCTTACAGGTTCTTCGTTTTCTCTCTATTGAATAGTATTTTTTTATTGGAAAAAATTGAATAGCCAATGAAATTCAATAGTAATGTATTTTTAAGTTATGTGGTCCATTGGGAAATGGATATTTTATAATTGGAAAAGGCAACGCTAGAACCAAATTCACAAGTCATGCATTTTTAGGTTATGTCTTATAGGTCTTTCGTTTTTTCACGACTAAATAGTACTTTTAATGGAAAAACATTAAAGAGCCAATAAAATTCACTAATAAAGCATTTTTAGGTTATGTCATTCATTTTTCATGGGAAAATAATATTTTATGATGGCAAAGGCTCAAGTTGAAAAAAAACACAGAAATAATGTATTTTAAAGTCATTTTTTTTTCGGTGGAAGTAAATATTTTCTAGCGGAAAAAGGCTAAGCGAGAAATAACATAGGCTAATAATGTAATATTTGAGGTTATGTCCTCCCTTTTCGATGAGAAATGAATGCAAATAATGCATTTTTGGGTTAGGGATCGTTCATAAACTACGTTACGCGTTTTTCTTTTGTTTATATCGTTGTATCCTTTTCAACTTCACGGAAATGATATTCTCATCTTTATTTAAACAAAAGAAAAACGCGTAACGTAGTTTATAAACGATCCCTTATCTCTTATAGGTCTTCCGTTTTCTCTCCACTAAATAATACTTTTTTATATCGAAAAAGATTGAATTGCCAATAAAATTCACAATGAATGCATTTGTAAGTTATTTCTTTCTTTATCGGTTTAAATGAATATATATTGCATTATTAGCCTATTTTATTTCTCGCTTGACCTTTTTCCACTATAAATATTTACTTCCTTCCCACAAAAACGGAAAGATATAACCTTAAGATACATTATTTGTGAACTGTATTTTCTAACTTAGCCTTTTCCTCACCAAAATATATTCATTTAAACCGACAAAGAAAGAAATAACCTACATACATACATACATACATACATACATACATACATACATAGATCAGCAGTTCGAACTCGAAAGTTCATTGCCTCACTACCCGATTCGGGTAGTGTTTCTAGCTGGATATTTACTACCAATGTGGGCCCACCACACCCACGACGGGCCAACAGCACGCAGTATTCCTGAACGGTCACCCATCCAAGTACTAACCGCGCCCAACAATGCTTAACTTCAGTGATCTTACGAGAACTGGTGTTTTCAGCGTGGTATCGGTGAATATATAAATAATAATATAATAATAATAATATAACCTACAAATGCATTAATTGTAAATTTTTTAATTGCAATTCAATCTTTTTCGATATGAAAAAGTATTATTTAGTGGAGACCGAACGGAAGACCTATAAGAGATAAGCCAAAAATTCATTATTTGCATTCATTTCTCATCGAAAAGGGAGGACATAACCTTAAATATTGCATTATGAACCTATGTTATTTCTCGCTTAGCCTTTTTCCGCTAGAAAATATCTTTTTCTTTCAAAAAAGTATCTTTTAGTCTAGAAAAAACGGAAGACCTACAATACATAACCTAAAGATGTATTATTTTTCAATTTTATTCCTATCTTAGCCTTTTTCCATTGAAAGATATTCACATCACAACGAAAATATGCGACGTAACCTATTATTAGTGAAATTTATTGGCTTTTCAATCTTTTTCTATCAAGAAATAATAATTTAAGAATGTAAGATTACATAATTTGTACATTTTATTAGTCATTATATATTGTTTTTATAAAATAATTGCATACTTTATTTGTCACTTAGTCTTTTCTTGCAAAAAATACTCATGGTTGCCCATAAAATGGGACTCCAACATAAAATGACACATCTGCATGTGAATATTCTATTTGTCACCTCATCTTAATTAGTCTTCTTATATTGCGTTCAAGAAAAACTATTAAAATTGTTCGTTCTAATTATTAACAATTTTATAGTTGCACAGAATTGTGTTTTCTGTATTTTTACTGCATTTCATTTCCCTGCTACTCCATCTATTGATCCAAGCCATTTAAACCAGCTCTTCTTACCGACTTTCATTACTTTTTTCACAACGTTTGCTTTTTTCTTATATCATAATACGCGCCCGATGAATAACAGTCTGAAGATAACCGCGCGTTGGACAAATTATGCTTTGGAGAATCGATGCAACGGCACAACTTCGCCCTACCGGCTCGACTTTGGCTCGGAATGCGATATATCGACTCCGGATCGGGTCGGGTTGTAATGATATTTTCAATGACGTTTTATGGAAAAAATGTATCATCCGTTGATATTTGTTTATTTTTTCAAAAATTGTATTTCGACAAATTTTTTTCCAAACCTTTTTTTTTCAACAAATTCTTTTTTTTCAACCGTTTTTTTCAAAACCTTTTTTTATCAATTTTTTTTCGTCAAAATTTTTGTTCAAAACATTTTTTTTCACAATATAATGCATACATCACACAATATAATACATTCTGTGCATTCCAAATGGTTCTTGTATCATTGGAATTAAAAGTTTTGTTTTGATTATAACGTAACCTCAAAATTAAATTATGTATTATAATTATCATAATTATAATATCATTAAATTAAATCATTAGATTACTGTATAATATATTTGAGCATTGTACTTACTCAATATCAACAGTATAAATCATTCCATTAATAAACTTATTAACTACAAATGAACACTTCGTAACTTCGCTATGACAGATTGCATCACCTCGAATAACGTGACAAACAGTGGCGCGGAATGCTATATTAGGAAATGACTTCTGATTGGTCGAAATTCTTACACTTCACTAATTCGTTATTGATCACGCTAGGTTACTAATGAATTAGTAAAGCGAAGTTACTAAATAATAGTGAACCATGTTTACTAATTGAAATTAGTGAAACTTATACTAATTTATTAGTCAAATAGATACTATTTCAAAAGTAAAACCTCAAAAAATTACTATTTTGTTAGTGAACCATACATTCACTAATTTAACTAGTGAAATTTTCACTAATTCAGATTTAGAGAGAAACATGATATGCTACTGGCAAGCCAAAAATCCATTTATTTAAAACGCTTTCTGTAAATTCTCGTCCATGTGTAATTCCTCCGATGCTTTTCATGTGCTTCATTAAAGGTATTGTCCAATTACCATGTCCGACCATATCCCAGACCAAAATTTGTCTGTACATCTAATTGTAAAAAAGCCTTGGGTTGTAAAGTTATAGAACTCTGCTTTCGTCATTTTCAAATGCAGAGATTCCATATCTTGAAGATACAGTTGGCAAGATTTGGCATACAAAAAATGTCCACTTGCATGGAAAATCGGCAACATACTTGTAATGGAATCTAAGTAGAGCTGCCAATTCCCCATACGGTGTGCCTGAATAAAGTGCAATGCAATAGTTACGCGAGATTTAATTTTTCCATACGCAATCAAAACACTACTACTACTTCTACAAACTTATGGATAATTGAATAATTACTTATAAATTAATTTAATTGTCGAAAACTATTTGAAATTATATTTATTAATTACTTAGGCTTAGTGCATTATACATATATACTTAATCTTCAATCAATTTTTCTGAAAATGGGGGGAAACTATTTTGATTTTTGATGCTAATGACATAAGGAACCACGTACGATAGATATAAAAAATGTATGTATTTTTTCTGGAAAAAACCTGTTTTCAAGCTAATTTGGCTGGACTAAATATCTTTTCAGGGTTTTTGTGGGTACTCCCACAATTTGTTCGGATTACTGGGTTGCAGAATTCTCACCCTTCTATCTATTTCGTCCCACAACAATCATATGGGGTTTACAGCGGGACACTGTGGAGGATGATCCATTTACATCTAAGTACATCTTTCGACTTGCTTACGAGGAAGCGTGTGCTTCGAATCGTTATCTTGCTGGAATATAAATTTTCCTCGCATCTATTGCTTTCCAGAGGGGGGATAGCATGTTTCATCAAAATTTTTTTTTATTTGAGTTAACCAAAAAATATTTCCCTCTCAATCAGACGTATTTCTATTTCGAACCATACAGATAGAAGAACGAAAGCTTCGTTAACCCCACAGTAAAAACCCTGGAATAGATTGTATTGCAGCTGATTTCAAGATGGGGTTCCATCTCGCTCGGACTTCGGGTACGAAACTACCGTCTATTGTTTTTGCCGCAAAACTGTAAAAACAATTGACATCATGTGACGTTTTCGTTAGATTCACACTTTGTTTTTTCTGTGCCACTACCAGAATACCTTTGCTTGCTGGCGCCACCTGACACTATCTGAAGCAACACTTGCGCGCCTAGTCACGCGTCCCGTGTTACATTAATTAATTAACATATTAGGGATAACTATCCCATTAATCAAAGTTTTTTAAAATTGAAAATTGAAGGGTAATGTGTTTGTATTGCAAAATAGATATAAATGTCACCTAGACACGTACTATAAAATCCTAATTTTTTAGAAGTTCAAGTGGCCGTAAAGATATAAACCCAAATTACGTTGATAAAAAACAATTGTTTTTCCAGTCAACAAAAATGTTACTCCCTCCCCCTCGGTAAATATTTGTCTCAATGAACAAACAAAATTCCATAAATTGCTATCCAGTATCTTCGCCAAAGTTTGAATCTGACACAGAAAAAACTGGGGGTTCTATTAGAACTGATTTTTGGTTCCAAGGGAGCTGCAACAAAAAAGAACCTCTCTTGCTGAAAAGGAACCCGAAATAATAAATTATTCCAAAGGAACCCAAAGTATGAGTTCTAATGGAGCCTTTTTGTATAGAACTCATTTTCTGCCTTAACTTAATTCGAAGATTTTGCAAGTTAAGGCTCTTTTACACCTTCCGTCAAACGGCCGTCCACCAAACAACATATCGAAATACCCATTCGCACCTTCGGAAAATTCAGTAAAATCTAGTAATATTTTCGTTATCTTCTGAAACTGACTCAAATATTACTAGATGTCACCGAATTTTCCGCAGGTGTGAATGGATATTTCGGTATGATAGTTGGTCGACGACCGATTGACGGAAGGTGTAGAAGATCATTTAATGATGCACATTTTACACTATAATGCAGATTAAATAATATTGCACTGGGAAAAATTTAATAAAGAAAGTAAAATTATAGAGATCAGTTATTCTTGAAAGGAAGATAGTGCACATGACAGAAAAAAACAGAAGATAAACTTTACATCGATTTCCGACGAAAGATTCATTGCAACAAAAATTAACTTCAAAGGATAAACTTTACACAAATATCGGTTAAACTTTCTTTTGTTTTTCCATGACAAACACATGTATTTTGAAAGACGCGAAGTTGGCTGAACAAAACTTAATCGCTCTAAAAAATTTCCTGCAACAAAGGACCCCGCACCAAATGTACAGAAAAAAGCCTTATGATCAAAAATTCTAAAAAAAAATTTTTCTTGTATTTTCAAACCTGCAAACTGAAAATTCGAAAGAAAAATGTCAGAAAGATGGATAGTTTTTAGACAAACACTTGTCCAAAGTTTCGATTTTTACATGTATTTTAATGGAAAAATGCTTATTTTA